>PVIC010019989.1:0-17017 GCA_004025085.1 Thryonomys swinderianus | reverse complement strand
GGCTCATGCCTATAATCCTAGCACTTGAGAGCCAGAGGCAGGAGGATTGCTGAGTTTGAGGTGTGCCTCGGTTACATAATGAGTTCAGGGCCATCCTGAACTACAAAATGAGACTGTGTCTCTAAAAAAACAAAAACAAAAAACAAACACTTCACCTTTGTTTTCTTTTTTCTCTCTTGAAGAAGATAACAGGAAAATCCTTCCTCTATAAATTCTTACCATTATCACACCTAATAAATGTGACAATAATTCTTTGTTGCCATATCTTTTTTGTATTAATAACAGAATATGACATAGGGTAATTTATAAAGGAGAGAACTGGGCTGGGGGTGCAGCTCAATAATAGAGTACTTGTTTAGCATGCATGAGGCTCTAGGATCAATCCTCAGCACTGGAGAAAGAAAACCAGAATTTTATTTCTCTCAGTTGTGGATACTGGAAATCCAAGATTCTAGCACTGCCATTCCTTATCTGGTGAGAGCTATAAGAGCTCAGTATCCTGTTATGATAATAGGTGGAATGACAAGAAAACATCAAGAAAGCCCCTCTTTTCTTTTTCGAGTCAGGGTCTCGCTTTGTAGTTCAGGCTGGAAGAAAGCCTCTTCTGTAAAGCTTTAATCCTATTAATAAGAAATGGGCCCTCCTAGCCAGGCGTGGTGGCTCACGCCTGTAATCCCAGCACTTGGGAGGCAGAGGCAGGAGGATTGCTGAGTTCAAGGCTTGCCTGGGCTCCATAGTGAGCTCAGAGCCAGCCTGAACTGCAAAGCGAGACCCTGTCTCAAAAAAAAAAAAAAAGAAATGGGCCCTCCTAACCTAATCACCACCTAAAGACCCTGGTGCTTTGTATTATCACATGGGCAACACCTCAGGTTTGGAGGGCACATTTCAAAGTACACCATATGTCATGTCATATCTTGTCCAATAAAGATATATTTCCCAAATCTGACCATTCCCCCTGAGGTAGGATATAAGAAATAAAGATAGGCGGGCTTGGTGGCTCACGCCTATAATCACAGCACTCAGCAAACAGAGGCAGGATTGCTGAGTTCAAGGTGGCCTGAACTACAAAGCGAGACCTTGTAAAAGAAAAAAAAAAAAAAGAGAAAGAAGGAAAGATAGAGGACTTTCTATTTCTTTGAGTGTGTAATTTTAAATTCCTGCCTAATAAAACCCTTCCTGCATCTCTGACTATTCCTGAAAATCTTTTTTCTGAGATAAGAGTCAATGAACTTGTTATTAATTCCACAAGGAGGATGAGTTTCAGGTCTCTAGCTCAACTTTGGGAGTCTCTTCAGACTTTCTAAAATGCTGTAGCTCCTCCTTCCTAATGTATTTCCATGCATGGGGAGTAGAAGTGAGGCAGGAGATTGAGGCATGGCAAACTGGCTGGGAAAGCACCTGTGACCTGTTAATTACAAAGACTGAGGACATATGCGTGGAACAGGTCTTAAAGTCTTGCATACAGAACCAATAAAAGAATGTTATTCTCAATTCTCCTTGGGAGAACTCAAACAATTTTTTTTTTTTTTGAGACAGGGTCTCACTTTGTAGTTCAGGCTGGCCCTGAGCTACTATGTGGCCCAGGCAAGCCTGGAAGTCATAGCAATTCTCCTGCCTCTGCCTTCCACATACTGGGATTTTAGGCATGAGCCACCATGTCCAGTACTGTGGTGTGTGGTGCTTGATTGCTAGGATTATGGGCATGAGTCAACATTGTGGTATGTGGTATGGGGGACTGATCTCAGGACCTTGCATTTGCAAGGCAGACACTAGAACCACTGAGCTAAATCCCCAGCCCCTCAAACAAGTTTTGTTTTTGTTTCTGTTTTTTTTTTTTTTTTTTTTTTGAGACAGGGTTTCACTTTGTAATTCAGGCTGGCTCTGAGCTCATTATGTAGCCCAGGCAAGCCTCGAACTCAGCAATCCTCCTGTCTTTGCCTCCCAAGTGCTGGGATTACAGGCGTGAGCCACCACGCCTGGCACTTGTTTTGTTTGTTTTTTTGAGGCAGGGTCTCACTTTTTTTTTTTTTTCGTAATTCAGGCTGTCTCTGAGCTCATTATGTAGCCCAGGCAAGCCTCGAATTCAGCAATCCTCCTGCCTCTGCCTCCAGAGAGCTGGGATTATAGGCATGAGCCACCACTCCTGGCACTGTGGTATGTGGTACTGATTGCTGGTGGGGGTGAGTCACCACATCCAGTATTGTTGTATGTGGTGATAGGGATTGAACCAGGGACCTTGGGCTTGCTAGGCAGGCAGCCAAAACCACTGAGCTAAATCTCCAGCCCCTTTCTTATCTTGAATAAATATAAAACCTCTAGTTTTATACTTGTCTTGACCAATTCTCTATTCATGATGGAGAGAACCTAGAAACCACCTCTAGAAGAAGATTCCAGTGCTCCAAAACTTGGTAACAAGAGGGGAGCAGAAAAAGAGGAAGGAAAGGAGATGAGGAGAGAAAGAAGGAACCAAGAAGGATAGAATTAGCACAAAGAAACACTTGAAGGCTCAGTCCTATAACTGTAGAAGAGTTTTTGCTTGGAGCTCCACAGGAATTTTCTCCAAGGCAACAGTATGCAGGCTACCACCTCCATGCTGCCTCCACCGTGCCCAACTGGTACTTTGTTGACAGCACCCTGATGCTTTGTCCAGGGCCATTCTATACAATTGAGGAAAAATTGTTTCATAATTAAATTATGATTAGGGGTGTCTGAAGCCTACTCTTCTTGCCTGTGAGTTGTCTATGGTATGAGGAAACATGACTCCATGTACCTCCAGCCACAAACTGAGGCCTCATTGGTCCCATGATGCTGTTAGGTTCAACATCAAGTTACATCAGCTGAAGACATCCTGGTTCTTTTAGAACCAAGTAACAATAAAAAAAGAGAAAGGTTTCACCTGAAGGAAAGACAAATTCCTTATTAGTCAATATAAGAACCTCATCAACATAAGATTCTGCTCCCCTCTGAGTCACCTAGTACTCCTTCCAATTATTCTGTGCACCCAATAAATAGTAGCGGGCTCAGTATTTTTAATCTTTTCTTATTCTGGCACTGACCTCCTAGCCCACCATGTACTTCAGAATTGTATTTCTATTGTCTTTCTTTCTTTAGCCTTTGCTGCCCCACTTTCTAGGCAGATGGGAAGATTGTTGGCTTCTAATAGTGCTTAGTAGGTCAAGAGGCAGCCTCAAACCTTACCAGTCTGGTAGAGAAAGAAACTCTCATTAAGAGTGCCACCCAACCCCAAGAATTTTGTTTTCAAGATCAACATTTAGAAATTTGCTAGGGTTAGCTCTTGGCAAACATCCAATCCCAGGCATAAAAGACATTTGCTAAGACACCAGAGCTGCGCTCAGACAGCCCAGACAGACGCGGCAGGAGAGGAGGCCCATGCCATTTCCTGTGCCCTTCCACACCGGAGCTCTGCTGAGACAGACCAGGCAAAATAAAGGTTGAGGGATATCTCCTTTTGACTAATGCATTTAGCTTGGTATATTGTCATTGCTGATTTTTGCTTTTTTTTTGGAGACAGGGTCTCTCTTTGTAGTTCAGGCTGGCCCTGAGCTCACTATGGTGCCCAGGCAAGCCACCGCAAACTCAGCAATCCTCCTGTCTCTGCCTCCCAAGTGCTGGGATTACAGGTGTGAGCCACCACGTCTGCATTGTGGTATGCGGTGTTGATTGTTGGTGGGAGTGTCTCCATGCCCAGCATTATATGTGGTTACTGGGGATCGAACTCAGGTCCTTGTGCTTGTGAGGCAGGCGCTGGAACCACTGAGCTAACCCTCCGGCCCGTCATTGCTGATTTTGATGCTGTTGTTACTCTTTTTATTCCTTCATTTTGAAGTAACTATTTTTTTCTTATTTTTCTTCTTTGCTGGTACTAAATCTGTCCAACTTTCTGGGTTTTTGTCCTCATTACTGCTTACATCTTTATAGAAAAGGGAATCTAGCTTCTGTTTTGCCATCTACTCCTAAGTCCCTCTATTCACCTCTTGTCCCCACACCCTCTCCTGTCTTCCTGTCAGAACCAATACCCAGAAGTAAAAGACTCTCAGGCTGCCCTATTTCTTCTTCTGTATTATTATACGAAGGTGTGCAAAGTCTCCAGCAGTCTTACAGCATATAGTTGGTGCTATTTTATATATGTCCTTTTAGCCTCTGTTACCTGCTGGCATATATGAGGTTCTTGAGATCTGTGTGATCTTTATAAATCTGCTAACCCTATTCCATTCTCCTTCTGTCTCCCTACCTTCCTGATTCCCCAGTGACCTTTTATTTCCAAAGGGTACTGGGGGTACATTTAAGACCTGTATGTTGTATACACATTGATGATTAATTCTAAATTTTGGCATATGGACATAAAGGTAACTCATGAATTCAAAGTCTTCAGAATAGAAATTATCAAAACCTTTCATTTACTGTTTTTAACACTGATATTGGCACTTATTGTATTATGGTAACAAAGATGATGTGATTGTTCTGTTTAAATATCTCTCATGATGTATCAGAACTGAGAACTCTCAAGGGTTATTACAGATTCAAGGAGGACACCCAGGAAGGTGCCAGTTTCAAAGGGTCCCAGATAAGAGAAAGAAAGAGACTTGCATTGCCCTGACATCAGGCAAAGAATTAAACAAATAACATTAGTAACAACAAAGGAGTAGAAATGAGAAAATATTCAAAAAGCCAGACACACCCAGCACTCGGGAGGCAGAGGCAGGAGGATTGCTGAGTTCGAGGCTTGCCTGGGCTACATAGTGAGCTCAGGGCCAGCCTGGACCACAAAGCGAGACCCTGTCTCAAAAAAAAAAGCCAGACACAAAGATCACCACCACAGGGAAATTCAGAGAAAAAGGAAATAGAGCAAACTAAAACTTAAACACCAGGACTCTTTGAGATGGTAACTAAAGCAGATCTAGTAAAATGGAAATCAGAACTAATTTCTGAGATCAAAACAGAGATATGTCCACAGTGAAGGATATCATTAAAGAAGAGATCAGTGACATGATAGAATCCAAGATAGCAGAAGCAATAGAACCTTTTAAATAGCTTCAAGCAGAGCTCCAGATGATGATGAAGGAAAATTAAAGTTTGCAAAGTAGGATGATTGAAGCAGAGAACCAAATCTCAGACACAGAGGACAGCATAGCAGCCAATGAACAGGAAAGATATAACCTATGGAAATGGGCAAGGGACCATGAGAAATCAATCCAACTGCTTCTAGATGACTCAAAGAAAAATAACATAAGACTGATTGGAGTCACTGAGGAAGCAGGAGACAGTGCAAAAGGCATTAAAAAAAACTGTTGTCAGAGATAACAGCAGAAAACTTCACAGGAAAATACTTGAACATGCAGATAAATGAGGCCTATAGGACTCCAAAACACTATGACATAAAAATATCTACAACTAGACATATAATTATCAAGGTTCCAGATACACAACAAAAGAATGAAATACTGAAAGCAGTGAGAGAAAGGAAGAAAATCACGTACAAAGGGAAGCCAATTAGGATCACAGCAGACTTTTCAACACAAACACTCAACACAAGGAGAGCTTGGAGGGAAGTGTTTGAAGCATTGCAGGAAAACAACCTCCAACCTAGACTGTTGTATCCTGCAAAACTATCTTTCAGAATAGATGGGGGAATAAGATACTTCCATGATAAAGAACACCTGAAAAACTTCACAAATATGAAACCTGCACTCCAAAACATTCTAAAGAACATCTTGGAAAAAAACACAGAAAATTCCATACCCACAAGACCCAGCAGAGTGAACTCATTGGAGAAAACAAGAAACTAAATGGAAAAGGGGGAAAGCAAGGAAGAAAAGAACCACAAACAGGGAAACATGACTGTTCTATATATGACCATATCAGTCATAACCATTAATGTCAATGTACTCGATGGGCCAATTAAAAGACAAAGACTAGGGCTGGAGATTTAGCTCAGTGGTTCCAGCACCTGCCTAGCAAGTGCAAGGTTCCTGGTTCCATCTCAGTAACCGCATATGATATGATATTGGGCATGGTGACTCACACCCACCAGCAATTAGTACCATACCCCAGAATGCTGGGTGTGGTGGCTCACGCCTGTAATCCCAGCACTCAGGAGGCAGAGGCAGGAGGATTGCTGAGCTGAGGCTTGCCTGGGCTACATAGTGAGCTCAGGGCCAGCCTGAATTACAAAGCGAGACCTCTAAAAAACAAAAACAAACAAACAAAAACCCCACAAAGACTAGCACATTGGATCAAGAAGCAAGATCCTACAATCTGCTGCATATAGGAAACACACCTAATTCAGAAGGAAGCCCATAGATTGAAAATAAAGGGTTGGAAAACAATCCTCCACACCACAGGAAGCTGCAAAAAGCAGGAGTGGCTATCTTGTTTGCAGACAAAATAGATTTCAAACCCAAACTGATTAAGAGAGATAAAGAAGGTCATTATATTCTCATACAGGAAACAATCCAGGAGAAAGAAGTAACAATCATAAATATTTATGCACCAAATTCTAATGCACCCAACTATATAAAACAAACATTAATGGACATGAAAAGCCAGATAACCACTAATACAATAGTAGTAGGGGACTTTAATACTCCACTGTCACAAATTGACAGATCAACTGGACAAAGAATAAGGAAATACTTGAGCTAAATCAAACTTTTGAGCAAATGGACTTAATAGATGCCTACAGAATATTTCACCCTACAAAGCCAGAATATACATTCTTCTCAGCTGCTCACGGACCATTTTACAAAATAGATCACATCCTAGTCCATAGAACAGGCTTAAGTAAATGCAAGGGAATTGAAGTTATCCCCTGCACACTGTCAGACTACAGTGCCTTGAAACTGGAGCTAGTAGCAAAAGAAATTCCAAGATCCTCACAAACACATAGAAATTGAACAACACTCTGTTGACCAACCAATGGGCCACAAAAGAAATTAAAGAAGAAACTAAACAGTTTCTACAACTAAATGACAACCCAGTACAACATACAGGAACTTATGTGACACAATGAAAGCAGTTCTGTGAGGGAAATTCATAGCAGTGAATGTCTACACTCAGAAAATAGAGCAAACTCAAACAATCTAATGATGAACCTCAAACTATTAGAAAAAGAGGAGCAAGACAAACACAAGGCTCATACTAGGGATGAAATTATAGGGATCAGAGCAGAAATTAATGCAATGGAGACAAAGAGAACAATAGAAAGAATCAAGAAATTGAAGAGTTGGTTCTTAGAAAGGATAAATAAAATCAACAGACCCTCAGCCAACCTTATCAAACAAAGGAAGGAAAAGGCTCAAATCCATGCTATTAGGAATGAAAATGGGGAAATCACCATAGATCCAGTGGAAGTCCAAAGGATAATAAACATGTATTTTGAAAATTTGTACTCCAAAAAGATGGAAAATCTAGAAGAAATGGATAGAATCCTAGACACATATGAACTTCCAAAGCTGAATGAAGAGGATATAAAAATGCTAAACAACTCAATATCAATGTGAAATTGAAAATGTAATAAAAAAACCTACCAACAAAGAAAAGCCCTGGCCCTGATGGCTTCACTGCTGAATTCTACAAAACTTTTTTTTTTTTTGAGACAGGGTCTTGCGTTGTAGTTCAGGCTGGCCCTGAGCTCACTATGGAGCCCAGGCAAGCCGCTGCGAACTCAGCAATCCTCCTGTCTCTGCCTCCCGAGTGCTGGGATGACAGGCGTGAGCCACCACGTCCAGCATTGTGGTATGCGCTGTTGATTGTTGGTGGGCGTGTCTCCACGCCCAGCATTATATGTGGTTACCGGGGATCAAACTCAGGTCCTTGTGCTTGCGAGGCAGGCGCCGGAACCACTGAGCTAACCCTCTGGCCCTACAAAACTTTTAAAGAAGAGTTAATGCCACTACTTCTCAATCTTTTTAATGAAATCAAAAGGGAAGCAGTACTCCCCAAATCATTCCTTGAAGCAACCATTACCTTGATTCCAAAGGCAGAGAAAGAACCAACCAAAAAAGAAAACTACAGGCTAATCTTTCTAATGAACATTGACACAAAAATCCTCAATAATATACAGGCAAACAGAATACAGAGAGTTATCAAGAAAATCATACACCCTGATCCAGTCAGATTTATCCCAGGGATGTAAGACTGGTTTAACATATGTAAATTAATACATTTAATGCACTATATTAATAGACTCAAGGACAAAAACCATATGATCCTCTCGATAGATGCAGAAAAAGGATTTGACAAAATCCAACACCCATTCATGATCAAAGCCCTACAGAGAATCAGAATCGATGGACTTTATCTTAATCTAATACAAGCTATTTACAAGAAACCAAGAGCCACCGTCATACTTAATGGGCAAAAACTGAAACCTTTTATACTAAGATCAGGAATGAGACAAGGATGTCTGTTGTCAGCACTCTTGTTCAATATAGTGCTGGAAACATCAGCCATAGCACTCAGGCAAGACAAAGAAATAAAAGGAATGAAGATAGGAAAGGAAGAAGTTAAACTGTCATTATTTGCTGACATGATTCTCTATATAGAGGATCCTAAAAACTCAACCAAAAGACTGCTAGACTTAATTACCAAATTTAGTAGTGTTGCTGGATACAAGGTCAATACTCAAAAATCAACAGCCTTTGTCTAAACAAACAAAAGACTCACTGAAAGAGAAATTGGGGAGTCAATTCCCTTCACAATAGCACCCAGAAAATTGAAATATCTAGGAATCAATCTAGCAAAGTAGGTGAAAGACCTCTACTCTGAAAACTATAGGACTCTGAAAAATGAGATAGAAAAGGATATCAGAAAGTGCAAAGACATTCCTTGTTCCTGGGTAGGGAGAAACAACATTGTCAACATGGCTATACTCCCACAACTACTGTACAGATTCAATGCAATTTCAATTGATATTCCAACACTATACTTCATAGAGCTGGAGAAAATAATACAAAAATTCATCTGGAACCACAAGAGACTTAGAAGAGCAAAAGCAATTGTAAACAACCAGGACATGGCAGGGGGTATTACAATCCCCAATTTAAAACTCTACTATAAAGCCACTGTGATAAAAAAAAAAAAAACCTGCTTGGTACTGGCAAAGTAACAGACCCGAGGTACAGTGAAATAGATTAGAAGATCCAGAAACAACTCTGGATACACTAAGCCACCTTATCTTTTTTTTTTTTTTTTTTGAGACAGAGTCTCACTTTGTAGTTCGGGCTGGCTCTGAGCTTGCTATGTAGCCTAGGCAAGCTTCGAACTCAGCAATCCTCTTGCCTCTGCCTCCTGAGTGCTGGGATGACAGGTATGAGCCACCACGCCCAGCACTAAGTCACTTTATCTTTGACAAAGGAGCCAAACATCCTCAATGGAGGAAAGACAACCTCTTTAACAAATGGTGCTGGAAAAATTGGGAATTAACCTGCCAAAACCGAAAGCTAGACCTATCTCTTTCATCATGTACTAAACTAAAATCATAATGGATTCAAGACTTAGACATTAAAACAGAAACAATAAACCTGCTGGAAAACAGGTTAGGTAAAACTCTTGGAGACATTGGCTTAGGAAGAGACTTCATGAATAAAACCTCTATAGCACAAGAACTAGCAGAAAGAATCAACAAATGGGATCTCATCCTCCTAAAAAGCTTCTGCACAGCAAAACAAACCATTGGCACCAGTAAAAGACAACCAACAACGTGGGAAAAAGTCTTTGCTAGTTGTTCATCAGACAAAGGGCTACTCTCTACAATGTATATAAAGAACTTAAACAAATCAGTCTCCCCAAGTTTAAAGATACAGTTAAAAAATGGGCATTTGTGCCAGGCGTGGTGGCTCACGCCTGTAATCCCAGCACTGGGGAGGCAGAGACAGGAGGATTGCTGAGTTCAAGGCTTGCCTGGACTACATAGTGAGCTCAGAGCCAGCTTGAACTACAAAGTGAGACCCTGTCTCAAAAAAAAAAAAGAAAAAAAAATGGGCATTTGCCAGGCATGGTGGCTCACGCCTGTAATCCCAGCACTTGGGAGGCAGAGACAGGAGGATTGCTGAGTTTGAGGCTTGCCTGGGCTACATAATGGCTCAGGGCCAGTCTGAGCTACAAGGAGAGACCCTGTCTCAAAAAAAAAAAAGGGCATTTGAAATGAATAGACACTTCTCAGAGGCAGAAGTCAAAGCAGCCAAGAAGCAGATGAAGAAATGTTCAACATCACTGGTTATTCGAGAGATGCAGATGAAAACACTGAGATTTCATCTCACTCCACAAAGAATGGCTGCTATTGCAAAATCAACCAACAATAAGTGCTGGCAAGGCTGTGGGGAGAAAGGAACCCTCCTCCACTGTTGGTGGGACTGTAGACTTGTGTAACCATTGTGGAGATCTGTGTGGAGATTCCTCAGAAAACTAGGACTAGAGGTCCCATTCAACCCTGCTATTTCCCTGCTAGGAATATACTCAAAAGAATTTTTTGTTTTTGAGACAGGGTCTCACTTTGCAGTTCAGGCTGGCCCTGAGATCACTATGGAGCCCAGGCAAGCCTCAAACTCAGCAATCCTCCTGTCTCTGCCTCCTGAGTGCTGGGATTACAAGGTGGGAGCCACCACACCTGGCACTGTGGTATGTGATATTGATTGCTGGTGGGCATGAGTCACCACGCCCAGCATTGTATGTGGTTACTGGGGACTGAACTCAGGACCTTGCGCTTGCGAGGCAGGTGCTGGAACCACTGAGCTAAATCTCCGGCCCACTCAAAAGAATTTTTAAAACCACATTGGAAAGACAGATGTACATCCTTGTTCATAGCAGCTCAGTTCCTGATAGCCCAATCTTGGAAACAACCCAAATGTCCATCAACTGGGGACTGGATAAAGATGGGGTTTTTAAATAAAATGGAGTATTACTCTGCCATAAAGATTGACAAGTTTCATTCATTTATGTGCAAATGGATACACCTGGAGAAAACACTAATAAGTGAAATAAATAGATCACAGATATGCAAATACCAGATCTTTTCTTTGGTATGAGAACCTGTAGATGTAAACGAGTTATAGAATGTATGGTAGTTTTTGTAAAATAGGAAATATCCAAAGGGAGGACCAGAGATTTAGCTCAGTGGTTCCGGCACCTGCCTCGCAAATGCAAGGTCCTGAGTTTGATCCCCGGTAATCACATACAATGCTGGGTGTGGTTACTCATGCCCACCAGCCATCAATACCACATACCACAGTGTCAGGCATGGTGGCTCACACCTGTATCCCAGCACTCAGGAGGCAGAGACTAGAGGATTGCTGAGTTTGAGGCTTGCCTGGGCTCCATAGTGAGCTCAGGGCCAGCCTGAACTACAAAGCGAGACCCTGTCTCCAAAAAAAAAAAATCCAAAGGGAATTTGGTGTGGGCATGTAATGAGGAGAAAGAATAAATATGATTCGGAAAGAAAATGAAAGAGCAAGTATATAAGGGGTGGTGGGTTGTGGGTGGGTAGGGATACGGGTAAAAATGAGAATTAACATGTCATATACTGGTACAAATTCCCCAATGTTGTGTGTGATTGTGAGCTTTATATAAAATGTACCAATAAAGAATTTAATTAAAAAAGAAATTTGCTAAAAAAAAATTTTTTTTCCTAGAAAGCCACTAGGCCAGGTGGGCATGAACACTTTCCTACTGTGAGAACAACCTAAAGGGAACCAAACATCACAGATAGATTCAAAAAGAAAAGCAACAATCTTCTTAATAGTATAATTGGGGGCTGGGGATTTAGCTCAAGTGGTACCGCGTCAACCTTGGACACACAAGGCCCAGAGTTTGGTCAGAGGAGAAGAAGAAGAGGCAGAAGGAGAAGGAGAAGGGGAAGAGGAAGAAGAGGAAGAAGAGGAAGAGGAAGAAGAGGAGGAAGAGGAAGAAGAGGAAGAAGAAGAGGAGGAAGAGGAGGAAGAGGAAGAAGAGGAAGAAAGAGAAGGAGAAGGAGAAGAAGAAGAGGAAGAAGAGGAAGAGGAAGAAGAAGAGGAAGAAGAAGGAGAAGAAGGAGAAAGAGAAGAAGGAAAAGAAGGAGGAGGAGGAGAAGGAGGAGAAGGAGAAGACGGAGGAGAAGGAGAAGAAGAAGGAGAAGGAGAAGAGGAGAAGAAGAAGAAAGAGAAAGAGAGAAAGAAAGAGAGAGAGGAGGAAGGGAGGTAGAAAGAAAGAATAATTGGAACTCATGGACTGCCCACCTTTCCTTACCTCAACAGGGTTATGGCCCAGGGCCCACCCCCAACCTTTATCCTAAGGCCTACTATCCAGAGGCAGATATAAAAAAAACAAAGATCCTTGGGCCCACTTTGTAAAACTATCAAGTCCCAGACCCAGATGCATGTGCACGTGTGCTAGGTTCTCCACCATGACCTACAGAATCCCTTCTTCATTTTCTTCACTTGGAGTTCAATGAAGGTTTATGCATTTGCAATCTATCTTATACATCCAATTATTAGAATAAATTATAAGGAAAGGACACACGTGATAGATATAGTTTACATTACTCAGCACTCTGTCAATCATGTTGTAAATCATGTTCTGCTAGACCCAGTGGGAGTCACCCTGGACCTAGCACAACGTTATAAATTTTTTTTTTTTTTTGGCACTGGGGATTGAACTCAGGCCTCACATTTGTAGGTGTTGGAATCACTGAGCTAAATCCCCAGCTGACATTATAAATTCTTTTTTTTTTTTGAAACTTGAGACAGGGTCTCATTTTGTAGTTCAGGCTATACCTGAGCTCACTATGTAGCCCAGGCAAGCCTCAACTCAGCAATCCTCCAGCCTCTACCTCCTGAGTGCTGGGATTATAGGCATGAGCCACCATGCCTGGCATTGTGGTATGTGATGTTGGGTATCAAATTCAGGACCTTGCACTTGCCAGCAGACGCTGGAACCACTGAGCTAAATCTTCAGCCCAACATTATAAATTCTTCAGCCCAATACCTCCAACACACCATTTTCCTTTCTGCTGGCTCACACCTTCTTACTCTGAGCATGTGTTGTCTGCTTTGCTGCTTTGTCCTTACCATCACATGCCACATACAATTCTTTGTCACATACAAGAACACAGAAACTCATCCATACTCAACACCCATGATAAACTCTTGGCAAGCCTAGCAAGGACATAAACCCTCTTGTTGGGAAGATTTTTATATATCTTCTCTTTTTCACTTTTCATGTTCTTGTTCATTCAATGTAGGCATGAGTCAGGCAGCTAAATGCCATTAGAGTGTCTGCCATGTGCAAGGAAAACTTCTGTGAAAGGTTAACCCAGCCCTGGGATGGAAAATGTTAGTTTTCAACTAAACCGAGAAAACTTTCAAGCACTGGCCAGGTGTATGTTTGTACAATCTCTCTTTACCATTAACCCCTGCAGCTTGGGAATTCCTTTTCAGTAGCTGGAGTCTCTCTCCTAAGTGCCTAGGGAAATGAATATTTATACATAAAAGTGCCAAAGATCACAAGGTACTTACTCCCTCTCACCAAAAATGAAAGAGATGTGAAGAGTCCTCTGCAGGATGGGCAGTGACCTAATTAGACATTCTTTTCAGTTTTAGTATTATACCCTATTTCTTGATTACATGGAACTCTGAAAACCTTGCTTACCTAGGAAAACACAAAGAAAGGATGAGACCCCAACCAGTGCCTTAAGCAAAATTTCTCAAGCTTGAGAGATCCCAATCCTGAGACACAAAGGAAAGACCCAGTCTCCAGGTCACAATGGAGAAAGCAATCTCCAAAAGTACACACACTTGTGGGCCCTAAATACTTTAGCCCAGGGATAGTCTTGTTTTGTAGTTCAGGCTGGCCTGCAATTCACTATTTAGCTCAGGCTGTCCTCAAACTCTCAATGAACTTCCTGCCTCAGTCTCCTGAGTACTGGGATCACAGACATGCCCAGTTTAAGGACTTCTTCTAAGATATTCTTTCCATCTTCTCTCTCTCCCTCGCCATCCTTCATTCTTATAAACCAAATAGGCAAGATCATTTAATCTCCTGACTTTGCTGAGAAAGCCTAACACCCTTTGCTTTCTCACCCAATCAGGCTTTCATTTGTCAGAAAACCCAATCCTTTTTTTTTTTTTTTTTTGCTTTTGAGACAGGGCCTCACTTTGTGGTTCAGGCTGGCCCTGAGCTCACTATGGTGCCCAGGCGAGCCGCCGCGAACTCAGCAATCCTCCTGTCTCTGCCTCCCAAGTGCTGGGATTACAGGCATGAGCCACCACATCCAGCATTGTGGTACCCGGTGTTGATTGTTGGTGGGCGTGTCTCCACGCCCAGCATTGTATGTGGTTACCAGGGAGCGAACTCAGGGCCTTGCGCTTGCGAGGCAGGCGCCAGAACCACTGAGCTAACCCTCCAGCTCAGAAAACCCAATCCTTTAACTTCTTCTGATATTGTCAAGGAAAGGCAGAACTAGAGGGTGGAGGAGCTGTGTGTGTTCCACCATGTGAGAAGAAGGGACAGTGTGTGGCCTCTGTGTTTTAAAGGCCTACAGGCCTGCAGGACAGGTGTCAGGCCTTGTTCAGCTATCTGTCACAACTTCCCTGGGTCCTAGGGCCACTTGTCAAACTTCCCTATAGATGTCTCTTCCTGGGGCCTCTTGGCATACTTCTGATACTACCCTTCTTCCTCTTTCTATCCTACTTGGTTCTGATCCTATGATTTTTGACTTTAAGTTTGTCTCCCTGTCCAAGGTGATGTGAGCTGTAGTTGCTAAATGACTTCTCATTGGGAAGATTTTTTTTTTTTGAGACAGGGTCTCGCTTTGTAGTCCAGGCTGGCCTTGAGCTCTCTATGTAGCCCAGGCAAACCTCAAACTCAGCAATCCTCCTGTCTCTGCCTCCCAAATGCTGGGATTACAGGCGTGAGCCACCACGCCTAGCACTGTGGTATGTGGTATTGATTGCTGGTGGGTGTGAGTCACCATGCCCAGCATTGTATGTGGTTACCGGAATTGAATTCAGGACCATTGCACTTGCGAGGCAGGCGCCGGAACCACTGAGCTAAATCTCCAGCCCATCATTGGGAAGATTTTTATCTGCCAATAAACTAATAACCTTGTGTGACATGGGTTAGTACAAATGTAGGGGAGCTGGGGACAGATGAAAGAGATATGAAAGGTTGAGGGACTACATCAGAGGTCAAATTTTAAAATCTAGATCTTGCCTGGGACACTGGCAGCAGTGAAGTCCAAATCTCACCTCTCTTAGGCCAATAGTCCCTCAGATGGTTTCCCCAGTTTGTTGGTCTCTTTTCCTGGGGAATCATCCTCTCCTTAGTTCTTAGATTACCCCCTATCACATTCCTCATCCATTAGACTTTCTTCAGTTTTTTGCAAGTAAGCAAGTTCCCCTACCCTGTTTGTGACAGTTGAGGAAAAAAGTTATTGGGACATAGATAGTGGGTGATGACTAAAGATCATTTGTGAAATTACTCACTTCTCTCAACCATGGTACCTAAGAAGCACCAAAGCAGAGAATCTATCATCTATCTATCTATCTATCTATCTATCTATCTATCTATCTATCTATCTATCTATCTATCTATCATCTATCTATCTTGCCATATAGGGGATTGAACTCAGGCCCTTGTGCATCCAAGGTTGGCATGGTACCACTTGAATTAAATCCCCAGCCCCTAAATCAAGGAAATTTATCAGGATTTTATTGAATCTTAGGGTGGGAGGAGCACTTTAAAAAAATTTTTTTTTTGAGATAGGGTCTCCCTTTGTAGTTCAGGCTGGCCCTGAGCTCACTATGTAGCCCAGGCAAACCTTGAACTCAGCAATCCTCTAGTCTCTGCCTCCCAAGTGCTGGGATTACAGGCATGAGCCACCACGCCCAGTGGGAGGAGCATTTATACCCTTTAGATTTTGCATTTAAAGCACCCAGCCTTGCCTCCAACACCTTTGGATTATCTCAATTTACCTTGGTGCTGTGGGTTTTGTCATGAGCAAAGAGCAAAGGAGAAGGCATTACAATAACAGATTTGAAGTTGTATCACAAATCTACAGTGATAAAAGCAGGATGGTACTGGCACAGAAACAGAGAAGTGGATCAACAAAACAGAGTATGAAGAAACAACTCTGTGCAATTCAGTCATTTGATCTTTGACAAAGGGGCCAAAACACATTCTGGAGCAAAGACAGCCTCATTAGCAAATGGTGCTGGGAAAACTGGCTATCCATATGCAGAAAGTTGAATTTAGACTTCTGTCTTCCACCATGTGCTAAACTAAAATCAAATTGAGGGCCAGAGGTTTAGCTCAGTGGTTATAGCGCCTGCCTTGCAAGCGCAAGGTCCTGAGTTCAAACCTGGTGACCACATACAGTGCTGGACATGGTGACTCACACCCACCGGCAATCAATACCACATACCACAGTGCCGGAAGTGGTGGCTCACGCCTGTAATCCCAGCACTCAGGAGGCAGAGAGAAGGATTGCTGAATTCAAGGCTTGCCTGGGCTACATAGTGAGCTCAGGGCCAGCCTGAACTACAAAGCGAGACCCTGTCTCAAAAAAAAAAAAAATCAAATTGAATCAAAGATCTAAATGTTAAAATGGAAACACTTACCTGGATGATAAAATAGGCATAACTCTTGAAGTCACAGGTGTAGACAAGTATTTTCTGAACAGAACTACATTCACACAAGAAATAATACAAAGAATCAACAAATATGGTTATATCAAATTGAAAGGAAACAACCAGTAAAGTCAACCTTAGCAAATGGAAAACAAATTTTTCCAATTATTCCTCAGGCAGAGGACTAAGTATATAACTATAGAAAGAATGCCTATCATCAGGAAATCAAATAATGGCTGGATGTGGTGGCACATGCCTGTAATCCCAGCACTCTGGAGGTTGAGGCAGGAGGATTACTTTGAGTTCAAGTTTCAGTATGAAATACATACTGAAATCCTGTGAAAGAAAGAAAAAGAAAGAAAGAACGAAAGAAAGAAAGAAAGAAAGAAAGAAAGAAA
>PVIC010019988.1:0-29986 GCA_004025085.1 Thryonomys swinderianus | reverse complement strand
ATCTTGTCATTCTTTATGGCAGAGTAATACTCCATTTTGTAAAAAAACCACATCTTCTTTATCCACTCTCCAGTTGATGGGCATTTGGGTTGTTTCCAAGATTGAGCTATCATGAACTGAGCTGCTATGAACAAGGGTGTACATCTGCTAGACTTCTTAAGTAAGAAGTATGAGTACTTTTTTGCTTATGCTTCTATGGACAGATTTTCCAAGACTTTCAGCTCAATGTATTCTTGGCTGACAGAACATTTACAAAATTGTCAAACTAGATTAAAATGTTTCTAATTTTCCAGTGAAATAAATCGCAAATCTTGTTATTGAATGAGATGTGTCCCACCCCGAAAAATTATATACTTTCATACTTGTCATCTACTTTAAAGATTATAATCTTTCAATCCAAAACTCTATTTCAGCAGATGTGCCTATAATCACAACAAAGGAATATCTTCATTCAACAAATCCACATTTAAAATTTCTGGTACTGGATGAAGAAAAGATAACCTAAGGTTTTACTCCTCTGTCCAGACACACAAAAGAAAATTTATCAAAATTGATCCACGATTCTCACTACTCCAGTGTCATGTTCAAAATGGTGCTATTTTCACAAATAAATTCAGCTACCATTCATTAAGAAATTATTACATGTAGGTTTGGCACTAAGATTGAGAAGAGTGAGATATAATTCCCACTCTTCAGGTGCTCATGGTTTGGTTAGAATAGGAGGGGAAGGTGAGGAGAGATAGGCGTGTACGGTGGACCCTCAAGTCGCAACTGGCCTGACATACAAAAACTTGGATTAATTAGGTTAATGGAAGATTCATCTGCCTCTTCTCCATCAGCTGTAGTCAAGTAAACCTTTAGATCCCAGCTGTACTGACTTAAAACAAATTTGAGTTACCGCCTCCTCTTGGGAACCGATCGAGTCGTAAGTCCAAGTAGATAGACAAAGTGCAGATGAAACTGTGTGGGAGTCGAGAGCAGAGAGGAGCTCACATCCTCAGACGCACATGGTTGGAAGAACCTTATCCTTCCAGGAGTCCTGACCCTGCTGTAAGATATCTTCATACATGCAACACAGAGCCCTATGCCTGTATTTGTCTTTCCACACCTGTTTTCTTCTTCACAAAGGTCTGTGATTATCTCGGGACCCCTGGCTTTCTGGGTTGTGAGTCTCCTACTCCTATATAACATCGAGGTAGAGATTTTATGTTGTGTTTTGCTATTTCACAGTAATAAAGGCTTGGGGAAAATAAACTTACTACTGGAAAACCCTTAAGCCATCGTCAATGATGCTTGAGTATCAAATCCCTTAAATTCTAACTTTCTAACTTTTGAAAATAAGTAAACCAAAAGCAGGCAATTCTGACAGCAAAGACTGGCAATCGTTATGCTTGAGCAGTAGGAGCCATTGTAAGATATAAATCCAAAGCTTGACAAAGCCGTAAGACTCTATGAGTTTTGCAATGTTCTAGAAAAAATAGATAAAGAGTAGAAACATCTTGAAAAGTAGCATGAAAAGAAACCACCACTACACATGTTATTACAATTACAATAGCTCCAACTGGTCAGGAAACAAATGAATGAACTATTCTTGTATCCCCGAGTAATTTTCTTTCTCTATGCATTTTGCAATCAATATTCAATACTATCTGACCACTTCACTGCAACGTCCTTATGAATTTGAGGACACTTAAGGCGTGACTCACCCACTTATCGCAATGAGCATTTCAGGAAATTGTTCTTGTTTATGGCCATTTTCAAGTGATGGAAAAGCACAAAAGAATGAGAGAGAAAAAAATATTTTTACTATCTGATCTTAAATGTTAAAGATGCACTCTATTCTTAAATGCTGTCCTCATCATTTACAAATTTAATGTACTGGGGAAGATGCAAGCTATCTATATAACTGCTCTTGAATTTCATTAAAACGAATCGGAAGTCCCTTTTAATGTCTTTGAGAATTGCTTCAAGTGGCAGAAATCAGAAAATCTGCCCATGGGGCACATTCAGTTAATTGCAATTTACCTCTCAACTACTCATTCCTCGGCCCTAGGCTGCAGCCACATATAACTGAAACAACCCTGGATGATAAATGCCAGTCATTTCAGTTATTTAGCATCACTCGATTTTAAAGGACTCATTGGTTTCCTGAATATTTTTTAACCATTCAGATTGATGATGTGGTGAACTGAGTTTACATAACACTTGTTTAAATTATTTTTCTGTAAATTGGACCCACCATAAGCTCCTTTCTAGTTGGTCTTGGGGAGCAAGTAGGGAAATATGGGCAAACTATACAGTGAAGAGAACTGGGTGACCATGCTTGTGTCTCTGGGCACACACAATTTAGCATATATAAGTGATGATAAATAAAGCCAAATGTTGGAAACTGAACTGTACTCTCTTACCAGTTAAGTGACCCAAGGAGGATGGATTTCTTAATTTAATAAAAAAATGGGGAAAAGACAAGATCAAAATGATGTTTTCTTTAGGATCCCATGAGATCATGTGTATATAAATAGTGTTTTGTATGTGATAGGTGCTGCATGTTATTTTTGCTAGAGAGAGTGTAGTCTGAAAACCAAACTACATGGACATTGAACTAAGCTTCCCCATATGTTCAACAGGATACAAAGTATTTCATTCAAATGGTTTGGGGATAGCTTTTTCATTTAGGAGCAAGAACTGGTATATCGTTTTCTTTACACAACTATTAAGCTCTTGATGTTTAGCTTTTAAGAAAAACCACATATTCAAATTCCTAGTAATCTTTCTTAATTGCCCTGACCATCAAGGAATATAAAATATTCATTACAACAGAGTATGTATTGGTTAGACATTTTAAGTGGAAACTGGTAAATTGTAGTTTTGAGAAATGTTTAATCAGGAATCATATTTTAGTACAGCAGTACAAAAAGTTTACTGGAGGGCTGGGGATTTAGCTCAAGTGGTACCGTGCCAACCCTGGATGCACAAGGGCCCGAGTTTGATCCTGGTATTGGGAAAACAATGTTAAAAAAAGCTTTACTGAAGGTCAAAACTTCCAGTCTCAAGTAATTGCACTAAAAAGGAAAACACAGCATCTGAGTAGACTTTCACTTTCACATACTTTCACTTCCAAAAAAAAAAAGCAACCATGCCAGGCGTGGTGGCTCATGCCTGTAATCCCAGCACTCGGGAGGCAGCGACAGGAGGATTGCTGAGTTTGAGGCTTGCCTGGGCTACATAGTGAGCTCAGCGCCAGCCTGAATTACAAAGCGAGACCCTGTCTCAAAAAAAAAAAAAAAAAAAGCAACCCTTAACTACCATTGGGAAGCCTTGGTGTAAGGCGTCTCATTGGGAGAACAATTCCTTACTTCCTCAGCTTCTATAAAATAGGGAAAATCATTTCATTGTCTTCAGATTTTTCTGCGGGAAAGCTGGGGCTCATCTGATGTACCTTTGCCATTGCTCCTCCTCAGGTTGTTATTTCAGTGGCTGCATAAAAGAATCAGACAATCCACTGCACTCCTGAAGTTCAAATCTTAATCTCCCTCTGATCATAAACTTCCCAACTTTCAGCATCCTTTTTTTTTTTTTTTTTTTTGAGACACAGTCTCACTTTGCAGTCCAGGCTAGCCTGGAACGCTGCAATCCACCTGCCTCTGCCTGCTGAGTGCTGGGATGACAGGCGTGAGCCACCACGCCCGGCACTGTGATGTGTGCTTGCTGGGGATCAAACCCAGGGACCTTGTGCTTGCTAGGCTGGTGCCGGAACCACTGAGCTAAATCTCTGGCCCAGCATCTTCTTTCTTTATACCACTGCAACTTCTTTCTCTCTCCAGTTAAACTTCCAGTCTTCTCTGTTTCTCCTCAGTCCTTTTCTTCTTTACTTTCAGCCTTTTCTCTTGTTTATCACCTGTACATCTTTGATTTCTTTGTATCCTTATCATTCATCAGCACCTGCTACATAAAACTTTAACAGTGATTCAGTGGCATAATGGTCATTCTTTCAACACTCAGGTAAGCACTACCGGTCCTAATATTCAGGTGCTATGTTGTACACATAGACCCATCCTATGCGTTTTCTTTGCACGATCTCCTGACTAACCAACCATAAGGGGGATTTTTGCCCATTTTACAGCCCAGGAAATGGTTTCACAGAGGTTAATTAAATTTTCCAAAGTACATCAATCAAAGATACCATGAACTGTAGGCCTCTCATTATTTTTAAAAAATAAAAGAAAATGTTGCAAATCTAATTACAAGGCGCCTTTAGTTACATCTTGATTTCAGCAGTGCTAAATGTGAAAAAACGGTCAGCTAAAAATCAATGAAATAAGATAAATGACACACAGAGCAGACCCAAGCATTTGGGGCCCAGAGAGCAAAAATGTTTATAATTATATTGTGCTGCCTCCTAGAAGTGCTTCGCGTAGACAAAGGGTTATTATGAATTCATGGTCTCAACACTGTCTGTTTTAGTTTGGATCTTCGGTTTCTGTTTTCCCTCTGTTCTTTTCTTCCCTGAAAAGATCATTCTAATTGTCTCTCTACCCCACCCCCCTTTTTTCTTTGTGAGACACAATCTTGCTTTGTAGTTCAGGCTGGCCCTGAGCTCACTATGTAGCCCAGGCAAGTGTCGAACTCAGCAATCCTCCTGCCTCTGCCTCTTGAGTGCTGGAGTTATAAGTGTGAGCCACCCACGCCCAGCATTGTGGTATGTGGTTACTTGGGATCAAACTCGGGACTTTGTGCTTGTGAGGCAGACACTGGAACCACTGAGCTGAATCCCTGGGCCTATGGTTTCATTTATTAAATGATTTGTAGTTTATGGCTAATTCTTTTTTTTTTAAATTTGAATCTTTATTGGTACATTGTATATACTCATCACAACCATGCTCAACATTGAGAATTTATACCAGTATATGATATGATTTAATTCTCATTTTTCCCTTTCCCCTACCCTACAACCCCACCCTTATATACATAAGCCTTGTTTCCTTGGTTTAACCATCACATTTATAGTTAATTCTTGAAAACAATCTAAATGTTCTTTAAGAAAGAAATAGTTAAATTAACTCACAAAAATTTTATGCACTCCTTAAAGTGTTTTTGAAAATGTTTTCATTAGTACGTGTTTGTGATACAAAATAACTACTTTAATTGTGGCTATTTGGTATAAATACATGACACCCGTGAAATCTTTAAGCAAACACTCTCCCCCTTCCCTTTTCTTTCTATCTCCTGGTCCCTTTTCCATTTGCTAAAGATCTGTTTTTCGATTAACCTTTCATTTTACTCTTTATTTATACATTAGTTTTCTCATATGAGAGGAACCTTCTGGTATTTAAGCATCTGTGTCTGATTTATTTTGCTTAAAATTATGTTATATTAGGTTTCTCTTATGAGAGAAACCTGGTATTTAAGCATGTGTGGTTGATTTATTTTGTTTAAAATTATGTTTTCAAGGTGCATCCATTTTCCTACAAATGACTCAAATTTGTCCTTTGTATCAGAGGAATATTCCACTATGTATAAACATATTTCTTTATCCATTCTTCTGTGAATAGACATATAGGCTGTTTCTGAAGATTTAGCTATTAAGAATTGTGCTGCTGGGCCGGAGGGTTAGCTCAGTGGTTCTGGCGCCTGCCTCGCAAGTGCAAGGTCCTGAGTTCGATCCCCGGTAACCACATAAAATGCTGGGCGTGGAGACTCACGCCCACCAACAATCAACACCGCATACCACAATGCCGGACGTGGTGGCTCACGCCTGTCATCCCAGCACTCGGGAGGCAGAGACAGGAGGATTGCTGAGTTCGCGGCGGCTTGCCTGGGCTCTATAGTGAGCTCAGGGCCAGCCTGAACTACAAAGCGAGACCCTATCTCAAAAAAAAAAGAATTATGCTGCTATAAATATTAATATGAACATATCACTGTAATATGTCTTCAATCCTTTTGGGATGATGCCTGGTAAGGAAATACCTGGGATCAAATGGAATTCCGGTTTTAGTTTTTGGAGGAATCTCCATACTGATTTCCACAGTGGTAGTCCTAGTTTGCCCTCCCACTAACAGTGTAGAAGGATTCCTTTTTCACCAGAGCGGCAACTACATTTATTACTTGATTTCTTGGTGATAAACATTCTTTATTGAGAAAAGTGAAGTCTTGGTGTTGTTTTAATTTGTATTTCTCTAATGGTCACTGATGTTGAGTATTTTTTTTCATGTATTTGTGGGGTAGTACTTTTTGGAGACATATCTATTCATTTTCATTGTTCATTTTTTGGGGGATCTTTTATTTTGTGGGATCTATTTTTTTTGAACTTTTTATGTTGTTTTCAGATATTAGTTCTCTGTCCAAGGTATAGCTGATAAAAATGTTTTCCCATTCTATAGGTTGCCTCTTCACTCTGTTGATTGCTTCCTTTGCTGTGCAGAGGCTTTCTAATTTGATATAATTGCATTTCTTGACTTTTGATGTTTGTTGCCTACACGTATGACTTCAAGAGTTTTACCTCTTCTATCTTCTAGTAGGTTAAGCATTTCTGCTATATTATTTAGATCTTTGATCATCCTTCCTTTGTTTCTGTTGAACATTAGGGCAAGTATCATCTCTTGCAATGCCTGCTGTACTACCCTCCATACTGCCTATAGGGATCCCTGTCTACAGGTCACTTTTCTCCTGTCCTCAGTCTCAGAAGCCAACCTAGCTCCCATCAGGTGAGATGCCAACTTCCCCTCACACACTTACCCTCACTCCTTCTGATTCCTATGAGCCTACTGCTCGCCCTTCTTTCGTGACCTTGAACCTTTCCTTCTGTGCTTCTTTTCTCCAGTGTATAAGAACGACCAAGCCCCAATCCCTCTTCTATTCCAATCTTTCCCCCTTGTCTTATCAAAACTGTAGAAAATCTTCCACAAGTACTGCCTTCCTTTCCTTACTTTTCATTTCTGCTTCAACTGCCATTTCTCCTCTTCAGTGTTCAGTGGAAACTGTGTTTAATAAGCTCTCTACTTTTGTAGATCCAGAGGAAAATTCTTCCTCCTCAGTTTTTGGCATCCTTTATTGAATCTGTGAGGAGTTCTATCTCACTGACTTCCAAGTTACCCCAATTTCTGTTTTTCTTTTTGTTCCTTAATCACTTGTGTATTGGTTTTTTTTTTTTTTTTTGAGACAGGGTCTCGCTTTGTAGTTCAGGCTGGCTCTGAGCTCACTATGTAGTCCAGGCAAACCTTGAACTCAGCAATCCTCCTGTCTCTGCCTCCTGAGTGCTGAGATTACAGGCGTGAGCCACCACGCCCGGCTGTGTATTGGCTTTTAAAAAGCTCTATCATACTCTCTTTCCACAATTTCTGATGTTTAAAACTGGACCCTACAGGTTCATAAAATCCCCAAACTAAATTTCTTTCCTTAGCCTAGTGTCTCAAATGTTTTATCTCCAGTTTTCACCCTTCCCTGACTACATGGTGTCTCCCTTAATATATGTAAAACCAAGATCTTGATTTCTGCTTTCCAGACTTGTTCCTCAGATAATTTTACTTTTCAGCTGATGCTAATTCAAAATCTGTTACTTAGCTTCCAAAACTTGGTATCACCTTCAATATGTCTCTTTCTCTTGAACCCCATCATTCTGTCCCTTGTTAAGAATCTGATCAGTTTCGCCATCTCCCTTGGTCATCTCTCCTCTGTCTCTATCCCTGTGGTCACCCATTGTGGTAAAATGCCCCCTTCTGGTAACTTTCTCCAGAAGACAGTGAATTCCTTGAGGCTGAGAAGGCCAGCCTAAGACCTCATTTTTATCTTTTTGCACACTCCCAAAGGGTAGATAGAAGCAAGAATCCACCTGCCTGGTCAATGAGAAACTGAGGTATGCTCCGTGAACTTCAGAGACTTTGACTGCCCTTTCAAGGCTCATTGGTGTCACTGAGTGGGGGGCCTGGCTCTAACAGGGACTAAGGTGCTACTTGGCTGTGAAGTGAGAGTGAAGAGGATACCAGGCGCTTCCTGTCCTTGGAAAGAAGGGCCTCCACTGTGAAACTAGGAGCAGAAAGTTGAGAAAATGATGCCAACAACCTAGTTTGGACCTGCTGAATCTGCTGCCCCCAGTTGGAGGAGTTTTCAGTTGTGCCAATTCTTTCTTTGCCCGTCTGGAAAAACTCTGGTTTTCTCCACCCAATTGGGGACTTCAGACAGGCAAGAAAAATTCATTTCCAGAATATCCCGGAGTCACCTGAGCTCCTCAGAGCCATTTCTGGGAGCCAGGAGGTCTCTTGTATCCCTCTGCAACCCCACGATTTCAGTTTTTCCTCTTGTTCCTTTCATGCGCAGGCGAGGCACTCAGAAAGTGGGGTTCTGGGGACCCTGCACTCTCTTCTAGATGGACAAAGAGCTGGGCCCCAACTTCCCAGGTCCCCCCCGAAGGAGTGCACATCAGAGGGAAGTCATGGTCAGCACTCCACCAGGAGGAGGTTGGGTGTGGGTCAGAGTCAGGGAGACTGTGGGCGGCCAAGTCTGCTCACTTCTTGAAAAGAAACCCTCAAGGGGGAGGAAGGGAAGAGCGGGGTGCGGGAAGTGGACTTGGAGGCGAGAGGTGGAGGCAGTTTCCAGGCAGGCTTTGACGTAGACTTGAAGAGGGACCGAGCACTCCCACTGCTTAAGAAGAGGCGCGGTGGCGTTCAGGACTCGGACGCTGGGGACAGTCAGTCTCTCGCCCAGGGACCAGACGGAGCGCGTTCTCTGCCCCGCTCGCTAGAAGGAATACGAGAGGGCAAGGCTGGTGAGTGCGAGGGGCCTCCCGGGGATAGCGCCGCGGGTGAGGCGAGGAGCTCACGAGCGGGTTCGGTCCGCTGCCCCCGGCGAGGCCAGGAGAGCAGGTGCGGGACCAGGACGCGCCTGATGCAGCGCGAGGCTCCTAAAGCTGAGCGCAGAGGAGCCTGGCGAAAAAGAACCCAGAGAAACACTCCCTCTAGCTTAAGAGGATCCCTTCCTGAAGGCGTCTGAAGGATAAGCTTCAGCCCACTGGGAGATCCGCACAGTGCCGACTTCAGGACCACGGACAGCGTCCCGCGTTTGTGTTCTAGAAACTTAGTCCGGCCGGTTAGACACATCTCTTACAGAAAGGCAGCCCTTGGGGACCCTCGACTTTGATATTTTTCTAAAAAGAGTACGATAAATACTTTTTTCAAAAAGAACTGACGTGCTGGATATAAAAATATAGAACACTCTTGGAATAATTTGTATCTTGAACATGCCCTTTCAAAATAGGAATTTGCTTGTTCAAAGAGTTTCTGAAATATTTGTTTGATGTTGCCTCAATATGTCCTGCTGCTGTGCAGAGAAGATGCTATTTATGGTGTCGTCATTCAATGTTGTGATATAGAAACATTCCTATAAAGTATTTCCATGAAACGTCTCTTTCTTCCTTTTATGATACTAACATTTGAAAGCTTAGGGAACATAGACTGGAAGTGAGCTGTGTGTTCCCTTCTGTTTCTTCTTTATACTGAAATTTTGAAGTGTGACATAGATTGTGTGTAGTCTGTAAGGAGTCAGATAGGCTTTTTTTTTTTTTTTTTTTTTTTTTTTTTTTTTTTTTTTTTTTTTTTTTTTTTTTTTTTTTTTTTTTTTTTTTTTTTTTTTTTTTTTTTTTTTTTTTTTACTGGGGCAGATTTTCCTCATTATGCTTGTCAGAAGTAATAGCATACGAATCTTCGAAACATGATGTGTGGTTTCTCTGATTTTATAGCAGTACATACCAAGAGCTGGGGGAGTTGAACAGGATATAAATAATTTTCTTTAAAATCCTTGAGATTCACAGAAAGAGGAGAAAAATCAGAAAAATTTTTTGTTACAGTTATGTCAAAATAGAGGAATATTTTTAGGTGCTTGTGATATGTCTATTAGCCCTCTTCTAATGAGTGGAATATATGTTCCTCAGTTCCAAACTATATTTACTCATACTCTTAGAACCTATCTTGTGGATATTTTTGTTTTTGAGACAGGGTCTCGCTTTGTAGTTCAGGCTGGCACTGAGCTCACTATGTAGTCCAGGCAAGCCTGGAACTCAGCAATCCTCCTGTCTCTGCCTCCTGAGTGCTGGGATTACAGGCGTGAGCCACCACGCCTGGCACTGTGGTATGCGGTATTGATTGTTGGTGGGCGTGAGTCTCCATGCCCAGCATTGTATGTGGTTTCCGAGGATTGAACTCAGGACCTTGCGCTTGCGAGGCAGGCGCCGGAACCACTGAGCTAACCCTCTGGCCCTCTTGTGTTTATTTTTATTATCATATTTTATAATACTTATGTATCTTTCTTAAAAAATTAAAAGTCACTATAAATAGGAAGACATACAGGGTTAAATATGTTCAAGTTTTAAATTGTCTAGATATATTGATTAGAGCAGCTAGGTTTAAGATTCTTTTAAAACTATAATCTTTTGTACCAGGGTAAGGAGTTTCACTTTCGATAAATTAGGTTTTTGGGACAGGGAGTAGGATAAGGTTTTTCCTTATTCAGTTATCATGGGGTGTCTTCTATGCCTGGGCAAAGTTTTTTGGAGGGTACTTATTGTCTTTCCTGTGTGGAGTGTAATGAAGGACTGATGTATTTCTATCCTGTGCAGTTTCAGGGCCATGGATGATCCTGGAAACAGAAGAGGGACCCCTTGCCTCTTGAGCTTCACCTGCTCTCTGCTCATTTTGGAAATGTGCTGTGTTTCTCCTTTCTACTGTCACAGCCAGACAGACCTGCTGGCTCTTGGCCAAGCAGATCCTCAGTGCTGGGAATCCTCCTCCATACTCCTCCTGGAAATGCAAAAGCCTCCCATCTCCAACACTGTTTCAGGCTTCTGGAATTTTATGATTTACCTAAAGTCATCTGAGAACTTGAAGCATGGGGCTCTGTTTTGGGATCTGGCTCAGCTCTTCTGGGACATTTATGTGGACTGTGTCCTCTCCAGGAACCATGGCTTAGGAAGAAGGCAACTGGCTGGAGAGGGAGACAAAGTAGCCTCAGCTCAGCAGCAGCATGCAGGAAGCAAACAAGGTGGTCAACACGAGTTCTCATGTCTTTGAAAGAGTCAGTCATGTAGACACTTCCTGTGTGTGTGAACAAGGATATGGCTTCAGGGAAATCCAGAGTCTCACATATTCTCCCAAAGGATGAACCTGAGAGCATACACATGGTAGTAAAGAGAGGTAGTGCACCATAGTAGCTACTGAAAGTGTTTGCATTTCATAGTAGCTATTTATATCAGTATATTGTTCTCATACTTCACGTGAATGACAGCAAGGAAAATTCAGGTAGAAAAAAGGGAAACCATGATTCCCAGATGTGATAGAAAGATAGAAAGGCATTCTCCTGATCAACACTTTTTTTCTTATGAGCTTCAACATTTACGGTCATGACTGGTGTTTGCTGTATGGAATAAGGAGCACTTGAATATAAGCCTGGGAAATATCTACAGCCCATAAAAAGCATTTTTGTGTTGAAAGGCACTGGTTTTTGGAGCAGCAGAGCATCTCTGTGAAAGGCATTTAGTTGATGAAGTAAAGAGTGAAAAAATTCTGCTGGCATCATCTTCACTCTTTGCTACTTTTTGAAGTAATTAACTTTGGGCAACTAAGATTTAAAGGTGGAACTTTCTAAATGTTTACAGGTTCTCACGGAAGTAACCGCTATTACCAAATATAGTATTCTCTAGAGGTATAAAGGAAATATTCCCTATAAAATTAGACTGAGGTCTAGCAAACCTGTGTAAGCAGAGAATTAAAACAACAATTAACCGTAACAGGTGTAGCACATTCCTTTCTTCAGATTGTGTAGTATTTATACATAAGGGATGATTGAAAAATACAGTGAACTTAAATTTTAAAAAAGTTATAGAAAAGACGTGCCATCATTAATTCTCCTTAGAAGTATTTGTCCTTCCTTTGAACAGACTTAGGCCATCATTCTTGCCATTTTCTGAAGCAGTTTTGGAAGAACTTCCTTTGAAAGAAACACTCTTTCCTGAGTGTTTGTATGAGGGGTGATAAAAAGTGCAGTGAGTGCTGCTGCTGAGTGTCACCCAAGGGAAAGACAAGCTTGGAAAGTCTTTACAGTGTGTCCTCCCCTCCCTTGTTCACTGCATCTGGTGCCGCACAACACCTGGCTCATCCTCAAAGTCAAGAAGAGTATAAAAGATAAACACTGAATTGAAGCAGGACCGTAAGGTAACTAGGACAGCTGAACGGAAGATGCAAAAGAGGACTTCCGGAAGTGCTGCAGAAGGTGGCAAACTGGGGGGACAAGTGTGTTCGAGGCAAGGGGGGAGTATTTTGTGAAGGGTTAATGGCAATGCTGCTTTTATTGTAATAAAAAATTAGACTAGGGACTTAGCACATGTGGTACTGTGCCTACCTTGGAAGCACAAGGGCCCAAGTTTGATTTCTGGTACTGCAAACAAAAAAACAAACAAAAACACACAGTAGTTTGAAGCCACACCTTGTGTATGTAATTTGTTTCAGCCTCAACAACTAAATATCCTCATGATTTTCTGGGTCACAAAACTAGATAGCACAATGCTACTGTCTATAGGTGAATTTATTATTTTGGTAAGTATAATTATAATACACTTAATGTCTAGAGACTCAGTGAAATGCATTGTTTATGATCAGCTGAACATGAGAATAATCTATACAACATTTTCCCAAGACAGCTTCCACTTTGGAAACCATTTCCTTCAACTCGCTACGGAGTTGCTGTTTGCTCAAATCTTAAACTTTTGTGAGACTTGCTTTGTAAGCACCCGAGCGGTAGAAGTGAACATTTCACTTTATTGAAGTTATTTTAATGCTTAGCACAAATAATTGTTTTCAGATCTGGAAATAAGACTTCTTATTTGGTGTCATCACAAAGAGTTTCCTGGGTCAAAGAAACCCAAGGAGACAGATGTCCAAAGTTATAGAACATTGAGATTTCCCTTCAAGAGGCTCAATTAAATCTCTAGTGGCTGTGCTGGGCCCTAGATGTACCTGTACGAGTGTTGATAAGTTTTTTCTTTTGTCTCTGGGGGATAATATGCTTCTAGATTGGGATAAAGTTGAAGCTGAAGAGGTATTTGTCTCTATATTTCTTGGTAGGAAATTGTTTCACCAGGACAGAAAGGAAGAAAACCTAAAATAAGTGTTTATGTAATATACAAAAAAGTTCTTATTTTATTGTCTTTTAATCAAATATTTTAAACTTACTTACAAAGTCTTACTTTGAGTCATTCTTTTTAAAAACACAAAATTCATGTAGTTTGTATGTGAGTATATCATACTTGAATATGCATCAACAAATATTAGAACAAAATATCAAACAGTCATGTAACTTGGGAAATTGATTAACATATTTAGTTTTCATTATGTGGAAAAAAGAATATAGAAAAAATTAGATGATCTAAAAAGTCCTTTGTATTCACTCTTCTAAATTCTGTGTTTCTCTAACAAGAGGAATGCATGGAAGGAACTTAACTCTAGATAGAATCTGAAAGAGCTTTACCCCAAAGATAGCTGGGTAATAACATAGACGTTGTGGTTATTTTTACAAAGAAAAGCAGGAACAGAGTAGGTCAGGAAATGAAAATACAAAAATTCTAAGGGATGGAGATAATATTATGAGGAAGAATGTACTGTAAAGATTATTGTTATTTAGTTTAGAAAGGCATTCACTTATAGCCCCCTACCTGAATTTTAAGGAATTTGGAGGATGGTTAAAGATAAGTTTCTGTACTTAATCACTAAATTCTGATGCACATGGAGAAAGAGGTGGAGGGAAGGATGGAAGGAGTGAGGGACGGGAAGAGAGAAAGAGAATGAGAGACTTCCGAGTTTCGGTTAACTCAGAAGATAGTAGAGGCTTCTATGCAAATGAAGAGATTTTAAAATACAAGCTGATTGTAAAAATGATGTAAAAAATGATGGCTTCTTTGCTTTGACACTAAGAAAAATCTGCCTTCCTGGGCCTGGCAGTTTGTATTTTGTAGAAAAATTGTGAGTCTTTTCTCTGTGATGTTGGGAGTTGGTATCCTACTACCTGCTTTATTTTTTTATTTTTGAGACAGGGTCTTGCTTTGTAGTTCAGGCTGGCCCTGAGCTCACTGTGGAGCCTAGGCAAGCCTCCAACTCAGCAATCCTCCTGCCTCTGCCTCCCAAGTGCTAGGATTGCAGACATGAGCTACCATGCCCAGCATTGTGGTATGTGGTACTGATTGCTGGTGGGCTGAATCACCATGGCCAGTATTGTTGTATGTGGCTACTGAGATCAAACCAGTTACCCTGTGGTTGCTAGGCAGATGTCAGAACCACTGAGTTATATCTCTGGCCCAACTACCTGCTTATTTTTTAATAAGTTGACTCGCAAATGCTTGATTTTCTGCTTTATTTATTCTAATACCTTTCCTATACAATATAATTACCTCTTATCCATCTAGAAATTTTTTCTAAAGAAACATTTGTCAGTGCAGCCAATGATTACTATAAAACAGTTCATGTAATCTCATTTACAGTAATGAAAAACATAGAAACAATTTCAATACTCTACAGTAGGAAGTTAAACACAGTTAAAAAAAATCATGGTATGAAGTACGTGTAGAAAGTTAAGGTTATCTCTGAAAGATTATATTATGGGCCTTTTGAAGTATTTCCTTCATATTTTAAATTAAAATGATATAGTATCCATTTAAACTTTTTAATAAATATTTAATGCATATTGACAAGGAAATATCTTTATTATAATTTATGCAATTTAGATTACCCAACTATGGGGCTGGAGATTTAGGTCAAGTGGCACTGTGCCTACCTTGGAAGCATACGGACTCTAGTTCAATCCCTAGTACCACCACACACACACACACACACACACACACACACATTATATAACTAGACTGCATAGGACACAACATTTTTCATGCACATACATAACAAATTCACATACATAACCCTACAAAATATATATAGAATTTTGACAGTAGAGAGCAGAAACAGTAAATTTTTTTTAAAAAAGGCTTATTAATATTTAATCTGAAAATGACCTTATGGAGTTCCTTTTCTCTACTTTCAGGTGCATATTCTCAGCTCCTAAAAAACCCTTCCTTAAAGAAGAAAGAACTGATTGAAGATTTGATAAGCACGCGTGTACGCAGGAGTGGGTCTAGGTTCCCTGGCAAAGTGAACCTGGAAATAAAGAGAAAATACATCTGACCTCTGAACTAACTCATGCCTTGGAATTAAATATATGCATATAGTATTATAGACACATAAATATTTTTTCTTAATTATTGATATTTACTTACTTTAAATGGTGGAAAAATTTAAATTGTGGAAAAAATTGAAATTTAAAGGGTGGAGGTGACCAGAAATAAATATTAGGCCAAATTCTCAAAGAATACTTATTCAAAGCTTTTTTCTTTTAGGCTACTAGCATGTTCTTTCCCATGGTGGCTAGAGCTAGATCACCCCATTGCCTAAGCGAAAGAAGTGGCTTTGAAAGGTGACCTGGGGATTGGAAGACCCCAACTGCTGACATTCATTTGATAGTATTTTGGAATCTTGACATCGTTAATGAGCCAGAGGACATATATTACATGCATTGATAATGCTGCATGAATTCCAACCTATTAATCATTGGATTGCCTATGCAGTAGCATATAAGGGGCTATGTATTCTAATACTTCTTACTGACAACCTGTGAAACTAAATCTTGCTTGAGAGGATATCTCTGAAGACTGAATGAAGCAACAAATAGCACAAAATAGAAGTTGGATGAATAAGACATTTATTTAAAGGAAATAAAATTAATAAAATTCTGGACCCTACTAATGTTATTGGAGTTTCTTCATTTCAATATTTAGCATTACCACTGTTTGTGTCCACACTCTAAAAAAGTGTATAAGTGTAAATTATCTCCCACTTACACATTGGTTATTTACTTAAATATCAAAACTCTATAATAGTTATATTTCACATTGAAGAGCAAAATTAAATTGAACAACATCATAAGAAAGAACATATAAATATTTTTTTCCTGGAAAAATGGCCAGGCCTAAATGAGAGTCATAGCAGTGATGTTCAATTAGCAGATTTATTTGAACTCCAGATACAATGTTATTTTTATCTCTAATGATTCCCACGTCTCTAACCATTTTCTTTTAACCAATGATTGACAGCCAGTTTGGACTTCAGTATGTGAGCAATTCTCTTGGTTCTTCCAGGTGTAAAAAGAGCCCAGTACATGTTTCACAAAGGTTTGGGGCCCTCCTGAAGCCAGAGATTTTACCCAAAGAGCTATTTTCAAAAGACAGTTTCATTGGAGGATTAACCAAATCCCTACCATAGGTGAAGAAAGCCTGGAAAAAGCTGGGGGAGGAGACCTCTCCTCCTATGTTTTGGTTGACTGCATGAATGAGAACATTAAGAAAGCTGCTATCCTTTAGCTATTTTTTTTCTATAGGTCATGGCTTTTCTTTCATGCTATTTTCTTTAATATCCTTCATTACCCTCTTCAAAACCATCTGATGAGTTCATTACTTTTCATGGACTGTGGAGAAGACACCACCCTTGGAGAATGGAGCCTACTCATGGCTTCTCCAAAGAACTGGCAGTGTTTCTGCCAGGGGTTGGGTAGTAAATACAACCAACTTGGCTTTGTGGGCTCCTGTGTCTGCTGCAACTTGTTCTGTCAGCTTTGTTAGAACAAGATAAGTTATGAACCAAGGTCATGGTTGAATTTCAATAAAACTTTCTTTGTGGATGTTAAATTTTTTTTTTTGAGACAGGGTCTCACTTTGTAGCTCAGGCTGGTCCTGAGCTCACTATGTATCCTAGGCAAGCCTGGAACTCAGCAATCCTCCTGCCTCTGCCTCCCGAGTGCTAGGATTACAGATGTGAGCCACCACACCCAGCTGTGGATGTTAAATTTTGAGTCCACAAAATTTCCATGTGTCACATAATATCATCTTTGACTATTAAAAATGTTAACAACCACTTTCTCATGCTTTGTACAGAATGAACAGCACAGATGATTTGGTCCATGTGACATAGTCTCCAGACCCATATTCAAGGGCATTTTATCAAAATGATAGAACACACAGGTGTTAAGTAAGGAGAGCAAGTATCTTAAATGGGAAAACCAAAAATATAAAATTTATGACAGGTAGGGAAGCAAATTTTAAAATATCAGGATAAAATTAAGCAGGGATAACCCGGTTCTAATCCTATCAAACAGGACACTATTTCACTCTGTAAGTAGCACAGGAATTATACATTATTTTAATAAAAATCAACAAACAGCTCAAAAATTGTGAAATCAAAAATATTATTGGTAAAAAATGACAAAGTAGTAAATAGAGCATAGGCTCCAGAGCTAGGTTCAAATCCCAACTTTAAATTCCAAACAAGTGATTTTAAAGGAGTTGCTAAGCCTCTCTGTGCCTCACTTTTCTTGCAAAATAAGACACCTACTTTCTAGCTTTGAGGATGGAACAAATTAGTACATACAAGGAGCTTAAAGTTAAATGTTCTCATAGTTAAAATGTGCTAGTTATTACTTTGAACACCAGTTATGTATTTATAACCAACGTACAGATAAATGACACAAAGAAGTATGTTGGTGAAATTCATCAGGTGTGAAGTTTTAGAGAAATATATAGACATAAGTTTAGAATTGTTTTTGAGATACATATTATAAGAGACAATACATATAAGCACCTTTGCATACCCTTTATCCAATTTCTCCCAACAAGAACACTCTATATATCTATAATGCAAAACCACAGTGAAGAAACTGACATTGGTGCAGTCCAGATTTCTCAAGTTCTACAGAAACACTTTGTGCTTGCATAGTGCACGTGCATGTGTGTGTATGCATGCGCACATGTTGATATATACATAGTTCTTCACTAAAGCTACTCACCCCCACCCTTGAGGTTTACTCTGAACTGGAGAACAAAGACGCATATAAGTGAAAGGTGCAAAGCTTAGCGCTTTTAATGCACATTCTGAAAGTGGATTTATCATCACACCAAAGGGCCTTTCGGCCTGGGCTCCTTTTCACTGCAAGCTGGGAAGGTGATTTGATCCACAAGGGCAGAGAAAGCCCTGCACACCCGCTCAGCTCCACTGTACAGATCTGCGTTCACGGAAGACTGGGAACCTGTGATCAACAAATGGAAGAGTTTCAGAGAGCGCGAGTGCTGTGGGTTCTCAGCTGATCTGGACAAAGGTGTTGCACCAGAACTCAAGCCATGAACTAAACCCTCTGGAGACTGTGAGTCAAGATAAACCTCTTTCCCTTTAAGTTGTATGTAAGATATTTTGTTCCAGCAACAAGGTGACTAATACAATTACTAACCCAATCTGGCTGTAGGTTCTTATGGCACATTTTCTCATGGCTCCTAACACAAATCTAAAGAGCTAGAAAGCCCATGCCAGATCGGTGTCTCTCAGAGTTGTAATTCATTCTATTTGAAACAAGCCTAGGAATAAATTCCCAGGTGATATTAATGCAGCCCAGAAATCAAACTTTGAGAACCACTGCTGCCTGAGTAAAGGGTTAAGTGACCTACAGTTTGGTGGTTACCAACCAAAAGTTTGATGTTTACAATCTTTAATCTAAGAGTTGTTTTTTTTTGAGACAGGGTCTCGCTTTGTAGTTCAGGCTGGCCCTGAGCTCCCTATGTAGCCCAGGCAAGCCTTGAACTCAGCAATCCTCCTGTCTCTGCTTCCCGAGTGCTGGGATTACAGGGGTGAGCCGCCACACCCGGCACTGTGGTATGTGGTATTGACTGCTGGTGGATGTGAGTCTTCACGCCCAGCATTGTATGTGGTTACCGTGATCGAACTCAGGACCTTGTGCTTGCGAGGCAGGTGCCGGAACCACTGAGCTAAATCTCCGGCCCCTAAGAACTCTGTTTTAAGAAACTGGTCCTAGTTCCATACAAGCCCAAATTCAAACATTATTAGGATAGTCACAAGAGCCTTGTTATGATAATAAAAAACTGGAAGCAACTTAGTTATATATCACTGATTACAGTGTTTATATTTATACCCTGAGATACTATGCAGCATTTAAAAAAATGACCATCCTCAACATCTTACTTTCAGCCTCTGTGTCCCTAAACTAAAAAAAAGAGTCATTTATAGAAAGTACAATTGGAAAGATATAGTATACAGTTGGATCTTGTTTTATTCGTTAATTCATTAAGCAATTCTTTTGTTTAATAAATTGGATCTATTATATTTACAGTAATCACTGGGCAGGAAGAACCATTTTGCCATATGTTAGTGACATATGTTTTACAGTTTAGGTCTCTCTTTTTCTCTTTTTATATCCCTTTCTTGTATTTTTCATTGTAATGATTTGATTATTTTCTTTCCATATCTCCTATAAGTATTTTGTGTGTATTTTTACCAGGAGGCCTACATCAAATAACATAATAGCAAAAACATTCTTTTTTAGCGCTAATAATGTCAATAATCACCTTTAATACCTAGATCACATTTTGTTACTGATGTCAAAATTTGTATTTTTTTTACATTAATAAAGTTTCTTTAGAAAAGAAATGTTTGTGGGTGGTAGGGTGGGTAGGGGAAGGGGAAAAATGAGAATTAAGTTGTGTCATATACTGGTACAAATTCTCAATGTGGAGTGTAATTGTGATATGTATATATAATGTACCAATAAAATGTACCAATAAAAAGAAAAAAAGAAATATTTATACTCTGCAACACAATAATAGTATAGAACTTCCAATAATGCAATGAAATCTTTATAGAAAATATTAATTCAGTCTCCTTTAAACAACCCTAATGTATGAAAATATCTCTTCTATATAAATTTTATATATTTTTCATTTTTAATCTTACTTTAAAAAAATGGCCAGCAAGCTGTGCTGGAACCTAGAGGTGCAGAATGTCTGTACGGGAAGAGGGGTCTGCACTGCGTCCTGGTCCAGCCAGCAAGACAGACATGCTGGGCCTCAGGAGTCCACTGTGGGCTGTCAGTGGGCCCATGAGCAGCGCCTGATTTCCACATGGAGAGTGGGTGTTGCTCTCCTGATCTCACTGAGCATCTTTATGATGGTTATTTTGTAGTAATCAGGTCTGCAAGCCAGTTCTCCACAAGGGTCCATTTCTGGATCCTTCTCTCATTCCTCTGTTCAGATCCTATGTCCCTGCTTCGTTTTTCTTTACTCTTTGTGGTGGTCTATACACAGGACAAAACACAGCTACCTCTAGTCTTCGCGCGCTGTCCCACATATTCTTCATGTCTTGCCATACTGAGAAAGAGCCTCAGTCCGGTCAGAGATTTCTGAGAGCCTCTCGGGCCTTCGTGCTATTCCTGCTGCCATGTTTGCTCTTGGTAGTCCTCAGGCATCTGGAGTATAACGCGTCCTGTCGGGACTCTGAGCCAGGTACTCACAAGCCAGTCTCCGGGACAAACCTCTGAAGAGCTGAACTGTGGGTACACAGTCCCCCTGTTTCCTTTCGGGGAGCTGGGCTTTGGGGTTTATTCCATGCACACTTTGGCTGACCCTGGGGGAGGACCTACGGTGAGCGCTCTCCTGCTAGTCCAATCCGCCACGTTGTTCTCATGCTGCGCTGTCCAAATCCTGGGACCCTCCTCCCACCTCCCCTTCTCATCACTGAAACATCCCTGGGCATCCCCTGGGCGTGCGGATGCCGAAAAGGGAAGGGAGCCGGTTGCAGTGAGGGGCTGTGGGCAGCTTAGACGAGCAGAATCACTACTTGGAGATGGATTCTTAGTTCCATGCACCGAGTGGCCCTCAGGGGCTGTTAAAAAAAAAGAAAGCCCTGATGCCGAGAACTCTCTGGCTTTTATTTGGAATATCAGCGTAGGAGAAAAAGTAGTTTGAGCAAGAGCTGTCTCAAGAGCAGGCAATTTCTCCTGGGGAGCAGTAAGTATGGCGGCCAGTTATCACACAGTATACTCATCTAAACTTCTGGGATTCTCACACTGCCTGTGTGATTTCGTCCCATAGTTTAGTTATTTATTCTCACAGACCCTGCTATGTCTCACTCTCTGCAGCCCACAGTTTAATTATTTGCGTGCTTTTGCCCATTTTAACCATTCACAGTCCCACAGGTTAATCATTCACTCCTGGCCAGGTCCCCACAGGAGAAAAGCAGAGAAAAAAATTAGGAGACATGCATAGGAAATTTCAGCCTCAAAAGGAAGTAAACAATTTACAACACACACACACACACACACACACACACACACACACACACACACTCCAGAGGAATTTGTCTTTAACCATAGGAGCAAAGAATACTGAATGCATTTTCAAATCCGATTTCTTTACTACAAGTTTTAACCAAAATGATTTCTGAATCTAACATTCAGAATCGAAAGAGTCTTGAGGAACTCTTAGACATAACTTTGTCTTTTCCATTAAGCTCTCATAGTCTATTGAAATCCCATTATCTTAGATCTTGATGCTGACTAACTCTGTTCAATTGATGTCAAGAACTGCCCCAAAATGATAATCAGGTTTGCTGCTTTAATACAATTAAGCCTTTAAGTAATACAAAGGTCATCTTAATTTCCAAAATGTGGAGGCGTCTTAGCAAAGCACAACCCAAAAGGGCAGTCAACTCCTTGGATAATCACTGTGCTGGGTTGATATATTGACACTGTCTGGGTAAATCTCAACATATTACAAACAATAGATATTTCTAATTTTCCTAACAATCCTAAAATTTAAAGAAATCTGGGACAGTAAAATGAACAGAAACTTCCTGTTGTTATCTAACACTTCTGAGGTACAAACAGAAATAAACTAAGGTATAGATGTTACGTCAGTTTGTTTCCCCTCCGTATTTTTTTTTTTTTTTTTTTTTTTGCTTTTGAGACAGGGTCTCGCTTTGTAGTTCAGGCTGGCCCTGAGCTCACTAGGGTGCCCAGGCAAGCTGCCGCGAACTCAGCAATCCTCCTGTCCCTGCCTCCCGAGTGCTGGGATTACAGGCATGAGCCACCACGTCCGGCATTGTGGTATGCGGTGTTGAGTGTTGGTGGGCGTGTCTCCACGCCCAGCATTCTATGTGGTTACCGGGGATCAAACTCAGGACCTTGCGCTTGTGAGGCAGGCGCTGGAACCACTGAGCTAACCCTCTGGCCCTCCCCTCCATATTTTATCAGTATGGTCATGATACGTCTGGCTATGATTAAGTCTGGTGTAATTTTGGTAAGCATTGATAGATGTGTGTAAGCTATGGGGTATATTTTATAATCGATATTGCCAATGGCTAAGTGGAGTTTGAAAACAGGGTCATCAACACCAGATTGAGAAAGGTTCTAAATTTAATTAGAAACATTTGAATGACAAGTGATGGAAAATGCAACAGAAGCTATGAAGATGAAGTTAAATTCTTTTTTTTTTTTTTGAGACAGGGTCTCACTTTGTAGGTCAGGGCCATTTTGTTGGCCCTGAGTTCATTATGTAGCCCAGGTGAGCCTCGAACTCACAGCAATCCTCCTGCCTCTGCCTCCTTTGTGCTGGGGTTACAGGCATGAGCCACCATGCCTGGCATTGGGTTATGTGATGCTGATTGCTGGTGGGCATGAGTCGCCATGGCCGGCTCTGCAGTATGTGGTTACTGGGGATCAGACTTGAGACCTTGCGCTTGCTAGGCAGGTGCCAGAACCACTGAGGTAAATCCCCGGCCCCTAAAATTTAATTCTTACGTCTTATGATGAAAGGCCTAGAATAAAGAAGCTTAACATAATAGAATACTGTAAAATTTAAATCTTGTTACAAAATAAAGATTGCTATAATGACAAAAATAGGAGATGAGTATCTTCTTGCTAATATCAGAAGCATGTTTATATAAGTCTGTATGTTAAAGCACCTCAGTGATTCTATGGAGATTGCAAATGGAAGCAGGTAAGTTTCTGAAGGATAGTTTTGGAGATTGTACAAGACTAAGTAATAGTACTAGCCTATTTACATGCTAAAGTATATGGCTTATTATACTTTTTTAAATCCATACCATCTGAATTTAGAAATATACTTTTCTTTGCTATGATTTTCCTATTCATGTAATAGTGATGCATGTATAGATGGCTATAGATACATTCATATATCCAGAACTGGAGAAGTCATTCAAAAGATATGTGAATCTTTTACCCTTAGGTGTTAAACTGGACAAATGTTGTGATATTTTCTTCCAAATATGAGTAATAGATTCAGTTTGTTAGGAACCTGAAAAGTACAATGTCATGACCACATTTATGAGGGATGGCTCAACACAGTTTTAGAAATCAAGTCATTTGCAAAAACAAACAAAAAAATAAAAACAAGATAAAGATGTCAAAGGCAAAAACTTTCCCATAATATGCACTTTTCACACGAAATTTCCCTTAAAAAGTCAAGTGGATATTGATTTAGCTTCGAATAGTCATCAAGACCCCAAGGATTTTTAGATGGAAATACAGTGGGTGAAATTTTATGTTGGTTTAACAATCAAGAACAAAGAGCTCCCATCTTCGTTGCCTCCAGCCATCTGAGCAAGCATCTCTGTGAGTTTGTTTCTTCTAATATTGAGATTATAGCTCCAATTTCACTTATTGGAGAGATGTTTAGACTCGCCAGATAAGCTATTGCATTGATTGGGCTCTAATAGGTTCTATACAATTGACATTATTACGAGTTTAGAGTTCTCCAGTTGTCAGGCCTGAAGTGTGTCCACCATACATTACACATTGAGGTCTTGGCCTATGAATGTGTGGCTGTATTTGCAGGTGATATTTGTAAAGAGGGAGCTCACTTAAAATGAGTTCGGTAGAACGGGCTTTATTTTAATATGACTGGAAAGAAGAAGACACGTGCACCAAGATGTACACAAAAGGAAGACGGTATAAAGACTAAGGTGGAATATAGCCATCAACAGGTCCCCTTCCTCAACTTTTCCTTCCCTCCTACTCTGCTTCCAACTTCTTTTTTTCACTTAGTCTACGGTACCTCGCTATGGCAGCCTGGGAAAACGAACCATACCCAACATTCAGGCCCCCTCTGAGAATGCAGACACACAAGACAATGTTATTCTCTATCACAAGTCTCTAAATAAACCACAAGTATCCAACATAATCTTTAATTTTGCAAAAACTATAGATATATTCTAGCTGGAAATAAAACAGCATCACTCCACAACGTGAGCTAGAACTAACTACAGCAAAGAATTATTAAAAAGCCCTTATGAACTCAGTGGTGAGTTCTGAATGATAAGTTCAACAATAAACTTCTAAATATGACGACGCTACTTATAATATAGAAACCTAAATCATTTCTTCTTTCGAAATACAGCAGCATTGGCTGAGGATCTAGCTCAGCGGTGTCACACCTGCCTCACAAGCACAAGGTCCTGATTTTGGTCCCCGGTACCAGTGAAAAAGAAATGGAGAAGCATTCTTGTCCCTACTTTAACACGGTGACATTGAGTTGCCCAGTTATATATATTTAAGATTACTGAAAATAAAAACTGCCATAATAAGTATTTCTATAATAATCATTACGTGCCACATACTGGCAACTTGCATGGTTTCTCACCTTGAATATTCACATATTTAGGTCAACACTGGGAATTACTTTCAGAGATGTTTCGGAAATCCCAGCTATTCAGAGCTCTGTTCTAAACTAAAGCCAGTGGGCCAAGGTTCTAAAATGAGGTTTAAGAAAAGCAGTCCACGTCACCGGCCATCTCTGTCTGTCCTGACCGTAAACCTTACCTGACGGCATTTCTAGATTGAAGGCATCCATGAGTTGTGACAGCAGTCCTTGCAGTTCCTCTTCTTCCAGCTCATCCTTTCTTCCCGTGATGTTAACTCTCTCTTTCCTTCCCACAGACTCCTGTGTAGTGCTGGCCGTTTCAACAGGCCAAATTTGGGGCTTGCCCTGCAGCAGTCCCTGCTGACAGCTGGGCATGGAGCTGAAGGCTTTCTTTGGCACGTTTTGTGTGTGGCTTTGGGCCCTGGAGGCTGGCACCATGGATGCTGGTGACTGGGAATCCGGCGGAGCGTGCTCTGTGTTCGCTTGGCTTCTGCCAACCAGAGCAGGTGCAGGAAGGGGTTTCCATCCTGGACCATCCTCAGCGACATTTGTGATTTGAGAAGAATCTCTTCCCCTCCGAAACCTGGTGGCTGCAGAGTGAGCAGCCTTGGACACCATATGTTGACAGCAACATGAAGGATGGGGTGGCTGCAACATTGCCTGGGTGAAGAAAATCTTATTAACGCAAGAGTAATATTCACATTTTCCACAAACACATTAAACTTTAGCATTCCAACAGGAAATGCTAATGTGACATGTCCTTTTCCTCTAAATATATTATTCATTCTATTTTATGTTGTTAATTTAATATTAGTCTAAAACTCTCTAGATTGAAATATCACAAGAAATTCAGAAAAGGGCCGAAGATTTAGCTCAGTGGTTCCAATGCCTGCCTAGTACGAACAAGGGCCCTGGTTCATTCTCAGTAACCACAGACAATACCAGGCATGGTGGCTCACACCTGTAATCCCAGCACTCGGGAGGCAGAGGCAGGAGGATTGCTGAGTTCCAGGATTGCTTGGGCTACATAGTGAGCTCATGGCCAGCCAGAATTAGAAAAAGTGAGACCCTGTCTCAGAAAAAAAAAAAAATCAAAGCATTAAAAAGCCCAGATTCTAAAGATGTTTTAAGGAAATTCTGAAAACATAAGCATATGTTGGATGATAGGCAAAAATTTCACCATAGACTGTTCATAACAATAGGTTTGGTAGGTATGTTACAAGAGGTTTTATAATAAACCAGAGGTGGGGTCCAACACGGTTCTCAAAATTTTATCCCCAGCCCTAGAAATTCCTGAGATCTCTTTAGGGATTGATGAAATAAAATAATTTACATAATGATTCATTTCACATATTTGACTGTTCATTGCTTTGATATTCGCAATGGTGGTACAAAATCAACAGGACGTGTGACTGGGTACCTTAGCAAGGATCAAGGCAGCCCCAGTGCACCATCACGCACTACCAAGTCAGAAAAAGCAGCAATTCCATCCAATTAAGAATATCTTTGAGTGCCGGGCGTGGTGGCTCATGCCTATAATCCCAGCACTCAGGAGGCAGAGACAGGAGGATTGCTGAGTTCGAGGCTTTCCTGGCCTACATAGTGAGCTCAGGGCCAGCCTGAACTACAAAGCGAGACCCTGTCTCGAAAAAAAAAAATCTTTGATAGGGGCTGGGGATTTAGCTCAAGTGGTACCATGCCTACCTTGGAAGCACAAGGGCCCTAGATCGATCTCCAGTACCACCAAAAAAAAAAAAAAAAAAAAAAAAAAAGAATAACTTTGATAAAATTGCAAAAGTTCTCTATTTATTTTAAGAATACACCATGTCTTATAAATATTGTGCATGATGGAAAGGGATGAGAGCATAAAACACTTCAGATGCACACTGTAGCACAAACATTGCCTCCTGTGCCAAAGGAAGACTGACAGATTATAATTATGAATAGTTGGGCATCTGGCAAATATTTTCTCAAAATGGAACAAATCAAGAATGTCACTCAAGGAAAACAATGAACCGCATTTGTTGTCAATTATAACACTTACGCTTTCAAGCAAAAATTAGAATTTTGGAAAACTTGAGTCTACCACCAGGAGCTTCATAGCTTTCCAACTCCTGAACACTTTTTTGATGAAATTAGTGGTGACATTAATGAATGTGAATTTGTTTTGAATCTGTGTAATGAAATGAGTGAGCCCTAGGAAGTGCAGCATGGTGCAGGGAACCAATATTTTTCAAATGACTAATGCATGTTATTTAATAAAAATCATGATAGATCCATCTAAACAGCATACTGGAAAATGGAATTTTGAAACAATGAAACAGATATGGTTTAACATTATCACAACCATACTTCAAGAAACTATTTTTTATTATATTTTGATATAATATCAAAGACAGGTATCCCCAGTTAGGCTAAAAGGCTAAAAAATATTTTTTTTCAACTTCAAATCTATACAGGCCCCTATTTTATATCTTTCAACCAAAAAAACTTACAATAGATAGATTGCTAAAGTGCTCTATAAATTCAGTGATCTTTTATTAAGCCACATATTGAAGAGATTTATATAAACAAGATAATGTCACTTAGAGTTTAAAAATATATTTATTATAAAATATTACGTGTATGATACATTTATTTTTATTTTTCAGTTAGTTAATGAATATATGTTAAACACTGCAGCCTTATTTATTTATTTTTTTGGGGGAGACAGGGTCTCGCTTTGTAGTTCAGGCTGGCCCTGAGCTCACTGTATAGTCCGGGCAAACCTCGAACTCAGCAGTCCTCCTGCCTCTGCCTCCTGAGTGCTGGCATTATAGGTGTGAGCCACCATACCCGGCACTGTGGTATGTGGTACTGATTACTGGTGGGCATGAGTCAACATGCCCTGTATTGTTGTATGTGGTTACTGGGGATCAAACCAGGGACCTTGAGTTTGCTAGGCTGGGGCTGGAACCGCTGAGCTAAATCTCTGGCCCATTAATTTTGAGTATAGTAAATAGCAACAGATATAACTCCAAGATGCAAAAGCTCCTTGGGGGTCCCCCTAAAATTTTAAATTGATCCTTATACAATGTATAAAGGATCCTGAGACCGAGAGATTTGAGAACCAGCACTATACATAAACGTACTGCTTTGCCCCAGATCTGTTGTTTCCGAATGACATCACTTCTGTTGTCAAGTTTGACAATGCTGCTTTCAGGGAGGGGAAGGACGAAGTGTGGAGGGTGGAGGAGGGGGAAGGTCTGGTTATGGAGAGGAAAGGGCATGGCGAGAGGTCGGTTAAACCAGGCATGAGGTTGGGGATGCAGCCCACACTGGCAGAAGACTTGAGGTTAGATTTCCAACCAGTCCACAGACCCATTGTCTCCCACATTTTATACCTGGACGTCCTCTCCCATTTGCTGTAGCATGGACCATAGACTATCCTGGTTGCTCCTGAGTTCCTGAATCTTTGTTTCAAACCTGCAACATTTTTCTTCTTGGGTGGTGTATATTGCTCGCAACTTGTCTTTGTATCGGTTTAATTGCTTTTGAAGGGCCCTGAAAAGAGGAGAAATTTGAGTGGTTTGTAAGGGCAGGAGGCCAGCATTTTGCCTGGAGCCCTGGCAAGACGTTAGCGGGACCTGGACTATTGTCTAAGATGGATCAGTTTGGTTCTATTCCTTCATCATGTCCAGTTGCCTTTTGGGCTCATAATGGATGCAGTTTCACTACAAATTTTGACACATTCTGAACTTCTTTAGACAGTGTCCTTCCACCAGCTGCTGAAATTTTAATACTGACTTTATCCCTCACTGTTTTGCCTAGAAGGACTTCACTCAGAAGGATGACTCAGCACACCTGGCCCAGACCACAGGGAGGCAACCAGGTCACAGGTCATGAGTTGTGGGTCTGTTCTGGTTTCTCTTCCTAAGTCTTCACTGGTTTAAGAATGAACCAAGCAGGCGCTGGAGGGTTAGCTCAGTGGTTCCGGCGCCTGCCTCACAAGCGCAAGGTCCTGAGTTTGATCCCTGGTAACCACATACAATGCTGGTCGTGGTGACTCACGCCCACCAGCAGTCAATACCACATACCACAGTGCCAGGTGTGGCAGCTCACGCCTGTCACCCCAGCACTCGGGAGGCAGAGACAGGAGGATTGCTGAGTTCCAGGCTTGCCTGGGTTACATAGTGAGCTCAGGGCCAGCCTGAACTACAAAGCGAGACCCTGTCTCAAAGAAAAAAAAAAAGAATGAACCAAGCAATCATGTTCCTCCTCTGCTCAAAACCCTCAGCAGCCCCTCCTCCTCTTTTAGAGGAAACGGAGCCATTTCAGAGGCAGGGAGGCTCATCATGTAGCCGCTCCTTCTTCCCTCCTCATCTCATCTGCTTTTCTTGCTCACTCACTGCCCTTCAGCCACAAAAGCTTCAGGTTATTTGTCCTCCCCTCGGGCCCCCTTGACTCCCTCCCTCACATCTCCAAGTCCTTGCTAACACATTGACATTTTCAATGAGGACTTCGTGACCCCCTACAAAAAATGACAAATCAAAACCCCAGCCTTGCTCTGGCACTCCAGGCCCCTTCCTGTCTGGCCTGGCCCTATGGCTCTTCATCATGTCTAATTGCCAAGAGCCGAAGGGATCTTAGATTTTGTCATGGGCTCCAGCCTTTTATCTTCTGGACAGTCACACTTTATGACATACAGCTTGTTGTACTCTTATTTTACTTATGTATTACTCTATTTCTACGTTGCTTATTGTCTCTTAATGCTAGCAATTTTTTCCTATTTTGTTTATTATCATGTACTCAGAGTTTGACCTAAAATAGTCCCTGTCATATAGTAGATCTACAATTTAAATTGAATACATTCTGTTCTTTAATCCATGCTGATGATATTTTTTTTTTTTTTAGACAAGGTCTCGCTTTGTAGTTCAGGCTGGCCCTGAGCTCACTATGTAGCCCAGGCAAGCCAGGAACTCAGCAACCCTCCTGCCTCTGCCTCCCGAGTGCTGGGATGACAAGCGTGAGCCACCACACCCGGCACTGTGATATATGGTATTGGTGGCTGGTGGGTGTGAATCACCACGCCCAGCATTGTATGTGGTTACTGGGATCGAACTCAGGACCTTGCGCTTGCGTGGCAGGAGCCAGAACCACTGAGCTAAATCTCTGGCCCAGTGTTAACACTTTTGAATTTCTCAATTGCTATAATGCTTGGACAGGTCTTGGAATGTAGTTGGGGCTCCGATCCAAAGCAAGATGGTCCTCAAACTTCCAGTCACTTGGGTGAAGCAGGAATCTGACTCTAGCATAATTAATTGTAATTGCAGTGTTAAATGTGTACATATGATGGGTTTTCTTTCTCTTTCTTTCTTCCTTCCTTCCTTCCTTCCTTCCTTCCTTCCTTCCTTCCTTCCTTCCTTCCTTCCT
>PVIC010019987.1:0-29937 GCA_004025085.1 Thryonomys swinderianus | reverse complement strand
CGAGACCCTGTCTCAAAAAAAAAAAAAAAAACTATGTTAAGTATGCTCAAAAATCTAAAAGAAGCCGGGCATGGTGGCTCACGACTGTAATCCCAGCACTCGGGAGGCAGAGACAGGAGGATTGCTGAGTTCAAGGCTTGCCTGGGCTACATAGTGAGCTCAGGGCCAGCCTGAACTACAAAGCGGGACCCTGTCTCAAAAAAAAAAAAAAAAAAAAATATATATATATATATATATATATAAAAGAATGCACAATTCAGGAACAAAAGAAAGCTGATAATAGAAATAGAATGGGATTATCAACAATGAGATAAGTTGTTATAAAGGAAATTCTAGAACAAAAATACAAAAACTGAAGTGAAAATCTTACTAGAGGCATTTATTAGCATACTCAGTAGACAAAAACATCAGTGAACTTCAAGGCAAGTCACTGGAAATTATAGAGTCTAAGAAGAAATTAAAAGAAAAAAGTGAACAAAGCCTACAGAACTTATAGAACATCAGTAGTGTGTCAGATGTCCACATTTTGGGAGTCTCAGGAGAAAACGGGGGATGTTCAAAGTGATTATCTGAAGAAATAATGACTGAAAACTTCCTAAATTAGTGAATAACAAAGTAAATTACTAACAATACAAGAGGATATTTGCTGTAGTTTGAGTGTCCTATCCAAAACTGATACTGAAACTTAGTTGTCCTTCTAACAATATTAAGATATGAAACCTTTAAAAGGTGGTTGTTTTGAGGCTGGGGATTGAACTTTTAAGAAATTAAAGAGGTCATATTTATTTCACATGATTATGGCCTCAGTGAGCATTCATTTAGCTATAAATGTCTAATTTATCATTCTTTATGGCTGAGTAAATAGGATACGTGTAAATACCATATCATTTCTATAGTATGAGAAACTGAAAGTATTAATGAGGTCCAAAATGTATAATAGTTTTGTGAAATAGGAAGAAAACCTTCAAAGGGGAAGGGGAGGAAAGAACAAGGGAAAGCAAATTTAGAAGGTAAAAAGGAAAAAATGCAAACAAAGGTTATGTATATAGGGGAATGGTGGGCTGTAGGAAGGTCAAGGGAATGGAAAAAATAATAAGACATGTCATGTACAGGTACGGATCCTCAGTGATGAATGTGATCGTGATGTATACTTAAAATGTACCAATTAATTTAAAAAGAAATTGCAGGGCCGGAGGGTTAGCTCAGTGGTTCTGGCGCCTGTGCTCAGTAGTTCTGGCACCTGCCTCGCAAGCGCAAGGTCCTGAGTTCAATCCCCGGTAACCACATATAATGCTGGGCGTGGAGACTCACGCCCACCAACAATCAACGCGGCATACCACAATGCCGGACGTGGTGGCTCACGCCTGTAATCCCAGCACTGGGGAGGCAGAGACAGGAGGATTGCTGAGTTCGTGGCAGCTTGCCTGGGCACCGTAGTGAGCTCAGGGCCAGCCTGAACTACAAAGCGAGACCCTGTCTCAAAAAGCAAAAAAAAAAAAAAAAAAGTTAAAAAGAAATTGCAGAAGTAATTAATGTTCTTATGAAAGGATGAGTGACTCTCTCTTTGCCTTTCTGCCATCTCACAATAGATCATCAGATGTTAGCATCTTAATCTTGGATTTCTCAGCCTCCAGACTGTGAGGAAATAAATTCTATTCTTTGTAAATTAACAGCCTTCAGTCTTCTGTTATAACAGCACAAAATGGAGTAAATAATATTAATGTAAAAATCATGAACAAAATTCTGCCCAATCAAACTCAAAGTATATTAAAAAGATTATAACTAAATGAGATTTATTCTGGCAATTCTAAGATGCTTGAACATATCAAACCAGTCAAGGCTGTGTACTACATTAGCAAGATTAATGGAGAAAAAGTCATAAATATCTCAATAGATAAGAACCATTTGATAAAATGCAATACCTTTTTATGATCTAGATATAGATATAGATAGATAGATAGATAGATATGACCACTAACCCAACTGGGGATAGAAAAAAACTATTTCAACATAATAAAGGACATAAATGAAAAACTCTGATATCATATTCCTGGGTGAAAGACTAAAAGCTTTTGGTCTATGACCAAGAAAAGACAAGGATATATATTTTCACTGCGTCTATTGAGGACTGAAAGTCTGGCCTGCACAGATAAGCAAGAAATACATTGAAAGTGGATAACAGGAAGTATAATTACTTGTTTTGATGACATGATCTTACCTGTAGAAAGTCCTAGAGTACACACGCACACACACATACACCCCCCCACACACACACACACTTGATTGTTAAACTCAGTGAAGTTACAGGATGTGAAATCAAGTAAAAATTCTAAATATAAAGTAATGAACAATCTGGCAAGGAAATAAAATTAACTTATAATAGCAACAAAAAGAATAAAACCTTAGATTTGTAACCAAATAGCAGACTTACTTGTTCTGTCTTACAAAAGGAGATTTTTACACATGCTACAACAGAAAACATTGAAGGTATTATAATTGATATAAGCCAAACACAAAGGGATGAAATGTTTGATTATACTGTACCCAATACCGAGAATAGTTGGATTTATAATGCCAATGAAAGAATAGTTGCTAGGGACCAAAAGAGAGAGAGGAATGAAGAATTAGTGCTTAATGAGGACACAGTTTCACTTAGAGAAAATGGAAAGGTACAAAAGATAGATGGGTGTTGGTTCCACACAGTATCAATGTATTTTTTGCCATAGAACTAGCAGCTGTCAAATCTACCAGTAACAAATGCTGACGAGGCTGCAGGGGAAAAGGAGCCCTCCTCCACTGTTGGGAATGTAGACTGGTACAGCCACTGTGGAGATTCCTCAAAAGCTAGGATTAGAGGTTCCCTTTGATGTTGCTATTTCCCTGTGAGAAATATACATGAAAGTGACATGTACACCCGTGTTTATAGCCTCACAGTTTGTAATAGCTAAATCTTAGAAATACCCCAAATTCCCATCAACCAGAGACTGGATAAAGAAGATGTGGTTTTTCATAAAATGGAGTATTACTCAGCCATAAAGAATGTTACATTAGAGAATTTATGGCTAAACAGGTGCACCTCGAGGCCACATTCAAAATAAATAAGACACAGATGTATAAATACCATATCATTTCTCTAGTGTGAGAAACTGAAAGTGTAAATGAGGTAGGTCCAAAATGTATAAATAGGTATTGTGAAATAAATGTTCAAAGGGAAATAGTAAGTGGGTGGGGGCAGCAGAAAACAAAGACAGGAAAGAAAAGATTTGATGGCAGAAAGGAAAGAATGGAAACAAAGCTTATGTATATAGAAGAGTAAGATTGAAGGGAGGGCAGGCAATGGGAAAAAATTAGAATCAAGGTAATTTTATGTACAAGTACAAACTGCCAGTGAGGAATGTGATCATAATCTATTCCTAAAATGTACCGGTAAACTCAATTTATTTTAAAAATTGGTTAAAATACAAAATTGTATTTTGTTTATCTTGCCATAACTTTAAAAAATTATTTTTAAAAGAATTAATTTAGGCCAAATTTTCTTATGAGCCATGTTTTATTGCTGCTAACCTGTTACACAACAGTGTATATGAATTCACCAGCCTTTTAGTATTAGCTGTCCATATTCCAGATCAGTTCTGTTCTTAGTTTTTCTCCTGGTTCACTGCACCTTTAGACTTACAAGCAATTCTGAGTGCATTTGGTCAGGAAGAGGGATACAAATATTTTCCATTGCTAAAGGATGTAGGCAAAGTGGATAAGTTATTATTTAAATTTTGACTTTAATTTCTAAAGTATTTTGTGCTTATTCAAAGTAAATTACAATGTGTAGAGTATAAAGGGACAGTCTCCTCCCCTCAGTATTAACATGTTCCCACAAGCATGAGCCACCAGGTGGTGTGAATGGACCTGATCACTTTTATCAGACTTTTTACTAATATTAATAAAAAAGCCTTCCAATGGGACAGTCAGACATGTGTAACTGGTGGTTCAAGCCACTCAACAGCAAGACATACAAATTACAGCCCCATCATGAATATGTTGAACGTTTCTAGCAGTTGGGAATAAATCCTTTCAGAATATGTAAGTTATTATTTTTTAGAAGTGGAATTGAGAGCTAGGGGTATAGCTCATTGGTAGAATGTGCCTAGCATGCATGAAAGCTAGAATTTGATCAACAACCTCCTACCTCACAAAAAGTTTATATGATAATATAGTACTGCTTAACTTGTCTTTTTATTTAAAGACATGGTTTCACTCTGTTGCCCAGCCTGGTCTCAAAATACTGGGCTAAAGCAGTTCTCCTGCCTCATCTTCCCACATAGCTGGAACTGTGGCCATATGTCACCATGTTGAGTTGCTTGTTCTGTTTCTCACTATGTGTAAACATTCATATGTATTCACAGTAAGTGGTCTTCTATCTATTCCAAAGTAGAGGAATGTTATTGCGATAGTCTGTGGTATAGACACATTTTAATAAGTTTACAGACTAAGATTATGATACAGGATGATAGAATTGGCTTGACCCATGAATGAATTATTGTATAGGATATACTGCTAAGGATTGCTATTATAAAAAGACCAAGAAATAAATACAGTGTTAATTAATATAAAAGTCAACTTAGCTGTGATGCATGAGTCTAAAAGCAAGTAGACCAGGGCTAATAAGGTGGCTCTATCATCTGCAAATCTGGAATCACAGTGGCTGCTTCACTTGTTACTGTTCCTTTGCCAGTGAGGAAAGAGAAGCGAAGAGCAGACTGATTTCTTTTCATGTTATTGTGCAGTATTTACAGATTACTTCTGTTCACATCCCGTTAGCCAAACATAGTTACATGGCAGACTGAGTGGCGAGGAAGGCTGGTAAATATATCCTCTACTGGAGTGATCCAGCCAAAATGAATGGATATTAGGAATAATTAATAATCTTTGCTACATCTTTTGCCTGACTAAGCTGATGTTGCCTGGAGAGTTTCAAGTATCACAAGATCCCATGATGTGAAATTATTTAATAAATGTTGTTTTTCATACCACATTGCTTGTCATTGATTTCTATCACTGTTCTGTGAGGAAAAAGCAAATATAGTTAACAGAGACTTCTTTTGCTGTTTTGAAAATCTTTCCAAGAGAATAATTAGTAATAAAATAGTAACAGCATCTGGAATTTTATCATATGAACAAGTTACAGAAAACTTGCAGCTGACCTGTTCTTGTGCCAGGATCCATTGCATTGTGTAATCAGAAGATACTTCTTTGTTGTAAAGAAACATGTGAAATAAAATTTATATCTCCATGCGCAGTCTCAAAGGAGAAAATTTGGCATTCTTGTCTAGAAAAGAATCAACCTTTCTTCTGGAATAATTTAGGTATAATGCTATAAGTTGCTTTTCTGTTTGTTGTATTAATAAAGGCAAAGGATATATGTTATTTAAAACTGTCCAATTTGCTATGTAAGAAACCCTATTGACTACCCAATGAGGCCAAAGTGAAGCCTGTAACAAATCAAATTTAGCTATACTCTCTTTTTGTCATAGGTCCTCTATGATTTTTTTTTTTTTTTTTGAGACAGGGTCTCGCTTTTGTAGTTCAGGCTGGCTCTGAGCTCACTATGTAGCCCAGGCAAGCCTCGAACTCAGCAGTCCTCCTGCCTCTGCCTCCCGAGTGCTGGGATTACAGGCATGAGCTACCACACCCGGCACGCTATGATTTTTTTTTGACAATAATTGTGAAGTGATAGGAGAATTTCATTGTCAGGCTACTTTATTCAAGAGTCAGTACTGACCTAAATTCTTAGTCTCAAGTTTTATGTTTCCTCTAAAAGCTTTTAAAAGATGTTTTTAAGGATTTTGTGAAGACATAAAAGTACCTTTATTTGGTTACTACTCTTTTAAATACTTTCACTTTCCCTGATGATGTGATTGGCCTCATTATATTTTCTCTTTACACAATGCAAACTAACCTTCCTTTCTTGTTTCCCAACAAATGTATATTCTGTGTAAAATACTGAAAAGGTTAAACCATTTCATTGGTTTTTGTCCTCTCTGTTGAAGCTAATACTAGAATAAAAGTACTTCTGGTAGTTTTCAATGGAAGCCTTTTTTCTTTTGTAGTATATTAGTAGTATTTAGCCGTAGAGAAATATTTGGCTCTTTCCCTTAGGTTTTTATTTCCAGAAATTTGTTTTGTCAAAAGCTTTAAAGAGATGCATGTTATATATGTCTAGTAATATTTTAATTGAAATTTATTTTAAAATTTAATAAGCATCTTACTCTATCAGGAAATGCACTAAATTTTGGATCGACAGCACTGAACAGACGTGCTATCAGCTTCATGGAATTCTAGCAAAGCAAAAACTAATTTTACAATTATAGTTTCAAACTTAAAGGATAAAGTAGGAAGGTAAAATATATTGGAGTCTAATATGACTTGACCTAACTAGGGAATCAAATCATCTTTATGAAGTGATTTTTGAAAGAGCAGGATTTGGGGTTTTCCACATGAAAGAACCTACACTGTAAAAACACACTGATCTAAAACAACTGAAAATGTAAGGGAAGTAGAACAAGGAAAAGACTCGGGCAAGACTGTGTAAGGACTTAGAGGTCATGTTAAAGACATTGGTTCTTTAAGAATAGAAGTCATGGGTCAGGGATTTAGCTCAGTGGTTCCGGCAGTCTGCTTTGCATGCACAAAGTCCAGTAACCACATATCACAATGCAAAACATGACTCATGCCCACCAGCAATCAACACCACACACCACAATGTGTGGTGCGGTGGCTCATGCCCATAATCCCAGCACTCCGGAAGCAAAGGCAGGAGGATTGCTGTGAACGTGAGGCTTGCCTGGGCTACATAGTGAACTCAGGGTCAGACTGAAGTACAAAGCGAGACCCTGTCTCAAAAAAAAAAAAAATTAGCTATCACAAACTGAGTTGCTGTGAACATGGGTGCACATATTTCACTTATCATATGATTTTTAAAAATTCTTTTGTGGATATTCCTAGCAGGGCTGTAGCAGGATCAAATGGGACCTCTAGTCCTAGTTTTTTTAGGAATCTCCACAATGACTTCCATAGAGGTTTTACCAATCTACATTCCCACCAACAGTAGAGAAGGGTTCCTTTTTCTCCACAGCCTTGCCAGCATTGGTTGCTGGCTAATTTTGAGATAGCAGCCATTCTTTGTGGAGTGAGATGAAATCTTAGTGTTGTTTTCATCTGCATCTCTAATGTACCAATAAGGATAAAAAATTTTTTAAAGGTCATTTGAAGTTTATTAGATTGTGTGCAGTTTCAGCAAGGGGAGAAGGACAGAAAAGTACAGGGTCTTATGGTTAAATTTGCATTTTGTAAAGAACACAGTGGCTACAGTATAGAGAATGAATTAACTGACGATAGATTTAGGTTATTGCAGTGACCCACTAAGGATAGAGTGGGTTGGACTATGAAGTCTACATTGGAGATTTGAAAAATTCAATATATTTGAGGTAATACTTAAGATTAACATTGATACTTGGTAATGTTTTGGCTTATATACAACAAGTAGATTTCAAAGAGTGATACAGGTTTTGGTTAGTAGTGCCATATACTAAGAAAAGGACCAGATTTTGAGGGTGAAAATGAATGGTAGTTGAAGGACAAACATTTTTCCCTAGTAGTTCATCACACAGAGCTAGAGATCAGAGAAAAAAATCTCAACTAGGAGAAATAGAAGTCACTGTCACACAGATATCCATTAGTGTGGATGAGATTACCCAGGAAGGAGTACATAGCAAAAAGAAGGCCTTGAGAGAGCTAATTGATTCATATGATAGCATAGCAGGTTAGGCTTTTTGGTCAAACAAACCTAAATTCAGATCCTAGTTTTATTATCTACTGGGAAGAGACAGTGTCTCCTTGGGCGGAGCATTTGTACCTCTTTGAGCTACTTTTTTTTTTTTTTTTTTTGGCTGTAAAATATGGGAAATAATCTCTTTAGAAGCTTGGTTTAAAAATTAAATGAGTTATGGAAAAGTAGTGTTTCTAAATTGGGGACCTAGTAAATATCCAGTGAAATGGACATGTGATAATGTGTTACTGAGTTGAAAAATTAAATTGTAAGATATTTTTCATTTTTTATAAAGTAGGATACATATAAACACACATGTTCAGAAGTTCCAAAGGAGTACATATTAAAATCTCAATAGTAGTTACCTCTGAAGAGAAAATAAGGGAAAAGAGTCAATTTGTACTTTGTATATATGTCTGTACACACTGGTGGGTTTTTAATGGGAGTAATTGTCATTTTGTTGTTTTCAGCACTTCTGCAACAAATGCACAATTTTTGTGACTTTTGTCATTTTTCTTGAGTCATTGTAATCCATGATTGTCTCTTTGTAAATTTGAATAATCAGGGGTTTTATTTCCACGCGATTCTTGCTTGACTGTTTTTAATTCAATTATGATAAGACTGATTTCTCAAAAGTAGCTTTTAAGTTCTGGCTTAAAAGAAAAAGTGAACTAGTTAAAAAGAAAACTGGTTTAGAGTATAGGATGGTTCTATGGTAAATCTGGTGACAACTCAGTTATAATCAGAGATTCTGTTGACATATTTTATGTCTATTTGTGCCACTATGATAAAATACCTGAAACTCGATAATTTATAAATAATAGAAGTGTGTCTCTCACCATTCTGAAGTCTGGGAAGTCCATGATGAAGACTCCAGCAGGTTTGGTGCTAATGAGGCACAGTTGTCTTTTTCCAGATGGCTTCTGTGAGAAGATGAGCACCATGTCCTTATGTGGCAGAAGTGATAAAACTTTGTGCAAAATATCTTTTTTAAAGGCTTTAATGTCATTCACAAGGGAAAATCCCTCGTGACTTAATATGTCATCTAAAAGGCCCCACTTTATAACACCACTACAGTAGGGATTAAGTCAACATGAATTTGGGGGCTGACACATTCAAACCATACCATTCTGCCTTTAGCCCCCAAATACAGGCCCTCACAATATATTTCAGATACATGTATATATCATATATTCACTCCATCTCAAAAGTGTTACTTCATGCCAACATCAGCTTCAGAATCTAAATTCCGAGTCTCATCTAAATATCATATAAATCCCGTATGGAAGAGACTCCTGCAGCAAGTGTCTCCTCATCCTTGAGCCTTTGAAGTCAAACAAGTTATATGCTTCTGAGGTACAGTGATGAGACAGTTACTGAATAGACATCTCCATTCCAAAAGGGAACAACAGGAAGAGACAGCACAGATTCTAACCACATCTAAACCCAGCAGGACAAGTGCTAAATCTTGAGGCTTGCATATAATCTTTTGAGTCCATATCCTGTCTTTCATACACCCTGGGATGGAGGTTGGGCCCCAAGGCCCTGTGACTCTGCTCCTACAGCTTTACTGACTGCTGCTCCTCTGGTTTGTATTATAGGTCTTTGATTATCCCAGGCTGAAGTTGCTTTACCAATAGGGCCTGGTGGCTTTGCCAGCTGTGTGACAGTGGTAGCCCTGTCCCTTCAACCCTACTAGACATTGCCCTTGTGGCAGCTCTCTGATATGGCCTAAACCCCAAGACTCTAGAGTGGCCCTGCTCTCAAGCTCTAGCTATTATGCAGATTCTTTGCTTATTATCAAAAGAAAGGAACTAACATTTGCAAAGAGATTAATATGTAACAGTATGTCAACTCATTTAGGCCTTCAGCTAAATATTATTTTCATTTTAAAGAAAAAAAAAGCTAACGGCTCAGAGAAGCAAATAATTAGAATGAAAACAGAAATATAAAATAAAAGTAGTTTGTCATAGTTTACCACTTGGTATGTTCAGAAGTTGACGGCATTACTGTTGCCTCGTAGTACATAATCAAATTGCAGATTCACTAGATTGAGTCTTGGTTTCTGGATGTGTGTAAAAATGTGTGTGAGGCTTATAACTTAGTAGAAGTACAAGAAAGATCTGTGTAAGCCAGGGTGCATGAGCTCAGATTTAAAAAGAAAAGACTTGCAGTTGATGCCTACCTTACCAAAATTTCAAAATGGGCTTTAATTAGGTTGTCTCTGTAAATTAGTTTCTAAAGTACTGTGTATTGGGATAATAATATTTATCTTATTTCATGAACTGTGGAGCTCTCTATTGAGAGCATTTGTAGCCAAGTCGTTCTCTCAATAAAGCCTTCATTCTCTTTGTTAATCTTGGAGCACTTTAAAAAGCTTTTTGATTGAGACTATTTTTAATCCACTCAACATTTATTAAATTAGGAAATCATTGGAGGAAAGCCATGGTATTTTTCAGAATATCATTGCAGAAAACAAAAAAAAATTATGTTTGACTTAAGAGTATTACAGATGATGTAAGCACACTTGTATTTTTTTCCTTATGTTGGAAATAAGCACCTTGAAAAATATGAAAAATGAGAATGTCCAATGTCAGCAACAATAGGAAAGAATTCAACTTATACAACTCTATTTTAGCAAACAACTGTATGTCCAAAATTGCAGGAAATATGATGCTTTGTATTTGAAAAGGAAGGATTGAAATCGTGCCTTCAAGAGGCAGAGTGGCAGTTCTCAAGATAAACTTTTAGTTTGATTTATGGTACTATACAGCATGTATGGAAAATCGTTTTTTACAAATGTAAGATGTATCGTTTTACTACCATTGTTTTAAATTTTGCTTTTGAACCCTAAGAAGGAGTATAAAGTTCCTTAAAACAGTACCCAAGTACCTGTTTACCTCTTGAGATGTTGACAAACCACTTGTTTTGCTAGTCTTCGGAATTAACAGGAGTGTCAAATACACAGAAGCCAGAGTCATCTCAGCCAGATGGTGTTGGATACAGATGGATGGTTAGTTGTCATGCAGATCTCCTAGTTGGTAACTTGTTGCTGCCATCTGACTCAAAGAATCATTCACACACACTGGCTGTCAAAAGCATCTTCTCTTCTGTCTGTTTTAGCTGTCATGTCTGTGCTCTGTACAGAAGTGTTGACAAGACATTGCTGTTGTACATTTTCAATGTGGTTGTTAGTGATTTTTCTGTTTTGTGGGGTCTTTGACAGTACTGGTACGTACTTGCTTTGTAATTGTGTTGTTTTTTTAATGCTATGACCAAGCAACAATTACCTGGCATTTTAAAGGACTTCTTTGATCATATGTTTATGTAGATTTGTTCAATGAACAACACCACCTCAAAAAAATTGTTTCACTTAATTTCTAAGCATAACAAATAAACTACACTCTACTGGTTATTTCCTAATTTGATATAATTCCCCCTTCTGGACTTTTGTAGCCCAATATCAAAATCTTTGCTCATTTTTCTGATTGTGTTTTCTTTCTTTTTAAAAAACTACCTTTTTCTCTAATGGTATAATCCCCCTCCAAAACAATCCTTCAAACTTTGTCTTTTGCATCCTTTTTTTTTTTTTAAACTCAATATCTCTCTCCTTACCTATGGCCCTTCTTCCTATTTTTTTTAATTTCCATATAGAAATAAAAGCAAAGCTTTTTTCTTCTCTCCATATCACTTGTATAGTAATATCTATTTCTCTGATATTTCATTGATAATTCATTTGTTTATTCAACTAATTGCTGATCATTTAATATATGCAGGTGCTCTATGATACTTTGGAAAAGTCAGGAAGAAGTAGTCTGTCCTGAGTTTACCAGTCATACAGACAGACTAGCACTCTCACTGCTAACTATGAAACATATGTGAAGAAGTATGGTAGGAGAGTATAGACTACTGCCATTCTCTTTCCCTGGCTATACTTTCAGACTATCAGTTTTTTTAATTATTACAGAATTTGAACTTTATAATTTTATCAGTGGTTTTAAAAATAGTTCAAAATTTCAGCTTGAAGTAGCCTTTGATCTGTTAACTTTCCCAGGTATTAAATACATATTAAACATTGCTCACTGATTGTGATATGTTATATGCTATTTGCTAATGTGTATTTTTTTTTTCTTTTTGAGACAGGGTCTCTCTCACTTTGTAGTCCAGGCTGGCCCTGAGCTCACTATGTAGCCCAGGCAAGCCTGGAACTCAGCAATCCTCCTGCCTCTGCCTCCCGAGTGCTGGGATTACAGGCGTGAACCACCACGCCCAGCACTGTGGTATGTGGTATTGATTGCTGGTAGGCGTGAGTCACCATGCCCAGCATTGTATGTGGCTACCAGATCGAACTCAGGGCCTTGCGCTTGGGAGGCAGGTGCCGGAACCACTGACCTCAATCTCCGGCCCTGCTAATGTGTATTTTTAAGCCAGAGACTAGAAGATAAAAGTTAATAGCCAGGGGTTGGAGATTTAGCTCAGTGGTTCCAGCACCTGCCTAGCAAGTGCAAGGTCCCTAGATTGATCCCTGGTAACCACATACAATACCGTGGTAACACACACCCACCAGTAGTCAGTACCACACACCACAATGCCAGGTGTGGTGGCTCAAGTTTGTAATCCCAACACTTGGGAGGCGGAGACAGGAGGATTGCTGAGTTCCAGGCTTTCCTGGGCTACATAGTGAACTCAGGGCCAGCCTGAACTACAGAGTGAGATCCTGTCTAAAAAAAATAGGCGGAAGCTTTCTAAATTTATTGCAAAATAAAGTGGACAGTCATTTAATTTTTATTATTAATGTGGGGGAAAAACCCATAGTAAATGAAGAAAGGGCTGAGAATTGAATAATTTAGACATTTATTCTGGGCCTATCTCTAATCTGGTAAATTTTTCTATGCTGATTACTTCATCCCCTATCAAAATATATGTTTATAAAGAACTTCAAGTTCTTGCTGTTTTAAGTGCCTAGTAAGATTGCAACAAGTTTTCTGATTCTTTAACTGTAGTGGTTCAGCATAGCCCAGATAATTTTGAACTATTAAAGCTTGGTGTGGTGACACCCATCTATAATCCCAGCAGTGGGGAGGCTGAGGCAGGAGCATTGCCCAAATTCAAGGCCAGCCTACATTACACAGTAAGTTCAAGGCCAGCCTGAACTACATATTGAGATCCTTGTCTCAAGGAAAGAAAGAAAAACAGAGAGAAGAGAAAAAAAAAGAATTTGCTATAGATCTTTGGATCCTTCCTTCAGCTAACTTATTCATTTTTTTATAGCATCTCAAGTACAAGCTTATTGTAACACCAGGATGTCAGCTCCTAGGAAGCTTGGCTTTAGACTAGACTTGAGTATCCAAGGATCAGTTTTGAACTCATAGTTATTGAATATGTAGTTCAGACACAGTTTCATTCTCCTGTTCATAATAATGAAATGGCGCTGCTGGTGTAGTGGTATCATGCAAAATTCCCATAATAATGAAATGTACGTAGGTTATTTATTTCCTATATTTTTTTATTCCAGTTCACATGTACTTGATAAGCTTGGAAAAATTCTATGGATAACGTTGAGATATATAGGGTTCTCCTTACACAATAGGCAAAGGCAACACACCACCCGGGTTTTTTAATCAGTTCTGTCAAATATTCACTTTTTTGTTGTTGTTGTTTTTTGAGCCAGGGTCTCGCTTTGTAGTTCAAGCTGGCCCTGAGCTCACTGTGTAGCCCAGGCAAGCCTGGAACTCAGCAGTCCTCCTGTCTCTGCCTCACGAGTGCTGGGATTATAGGCTTGAGCCACCAAGCCTGGCAAATACTCACTTTTGAAGTGTCTTAACTGTAAAAGTTCTCCTTTATGTAGGTAAATGTGGCTTGAGTGAAATTTTTTTTTTTTTTTTTGCTTTTGAGACAGAGTCTTGCTTTGTAGTTCAGGCTGGCCCTGAGCTCACTATGGTGCCCAGGCAAGCTGCCACAAGCTCAGCAATCCTCCTGCCTCTGCCTCCCGAGTGCTGGGATTACAGGCGTGAGCCACCACGTCCGGCATTGTGGTATGCGGTGTTGATTGTTGGTGGGCATGTCTCCACGCCCAGCATTATATGTGGTAACTGGGGATCGAACTCAGGACCTTGCGCTTGTGAGGCAGGCACCAGAACCACTGAGCTAACCCTCCGGCCCAGAGTGAAATATTTCTAAAAAATTACTTTCAGTATAACATCTGTTTTGTCTCATGTGGTTTTCGTTTTGTTTTGTTTTGTTTTTGAGACAGGGTCCCGTTTTATAGTTCAATCTGAGCTTACTACGTAGCCCAAATTAGCCTTGAACTCACAACAATCTCCTCCCTCTGCCTCTGGAGTGTTGGAATGACAGGCATGAGCCACCATGCCTGGCCCTGTGGTATGTGGTGCTGGGAATTGAACTCAGGATCTTGGGAACAAAGTCAAGATCTTGGCGGTTGTAAGGCAAATGCCCAGAACCACTGAGCTAAATTCTCAGCCTTGTCTCATGCATTTTTTAAGGCTTAAACTCTATATTATAACTTTTGTCCTAACTGAAAGACTGAGCCGTAACATCAAACTTTCTAAACTGAAATTTAAGAACTTTTTTTAACCTTACAGTGCCTTAAGTGTGACTTAAAAGTGACAAATATTGCTAACAATTACAACCACATACCTGGAGCCAGTTTATACCTAATCAATAAATTTTTCAATATCTAGGAAATGACAATGTGGGCAACTTCTGTGTATTTATTAATGGTCAATAGTGTGTTCATTTTTGTCAGTATCAGGCTAACTGTTTTTCATGTCAACAGACTGAGAACTATGAGCAGAGAATACGTGAACAACAGGAACAGCTGTCACTTCAACAAGCTATTATTGACAAGCTAAAGTCTCAGCTACTTCTTATGAATTCCAGTCGAGGTATGTTCATACTAATTTTTTATGGATTTTTTTAACTTCCTAGAGAAGAGTAAGGTAGAAGTTGAGACTTACTATTTTTTCATTGTTCCCAAATAGTTAAGATATAATAAATTATAGTACAGCTATACATTGTTTATTTAAATGAACATTTACAGGATATGAAAAAATGGATTCATATATACTGTATAATTAAACTTCTTTAAAGGCATTTTGCCTGTGTCTGTACTTTGCAAATAAAATACTTGAAGTCCTCAGAGTAGAGCACAAGAAAATTTGTCCAAGTACCCAAAGATGCATATGCAAGATATGCATCACAGTGTCACTTCTTTTTTTTTTTTTTTTTATGAGACAGGGTCTCGCGTTGTAGTTCAGGCTGGCCCTGAGCTCACTGTGTAGCCCAGGCAAGCCTGGAACTCAGCAATCCTCCTGTCTCTGCCTCCCGAGTGCTGGGATGACAGGCGTGAGCCACCACGCCTGGCACTGTGGTATGTGGTATTGACTGCTGGTGGGCGTGAGTCACCATGCCCAGCATTGTATGTGGTGAATGGGATCAAACTCAGGTCCTTGTGCTTTTGAGGCAGGTGCTGGAACCACTGAGCTAAATCTCCGGCCCACAGTGTCATTTCTGATAGTGAAAGTTAAAAGAAATGTCTGGTTTTCAGATAGCTCAATGTGGGAAAGTTTCTGGAGGCTGGTGCATCCAGAATGGGTATGGAAGTGGGTTTGTGCCCTTTCCCACATACGTTGCCTTATGCATTTCTCCCTTTGTAATGTTCTTTACAATAAATCAATAAGCAACCAAAACAAGGGAAGAGATGTTCAATAGTTTAGTTACAACGAATCCTATGAATAACTACATAGTCAAGAAAAGTGATAATAGATGTTAACTTACTAACATAAATATGTTCACAATATATAACAGAAAACAGAGATATAAAAATAAATGTTATTTATGCAAAAAAATTTTTGTTTGAATTTATATGTATAGGAAAAGAAAAATTGTGATAGAATATAAACCAAAATGTTATTTGTGAGTTGCCTTTATTTTTTATTCTTTATGTCTTGTCTACATATTCTAATCTTCCTGTAGTAAGCATAGAATAGCTATGTAAAAAATTCTTAAGGAAGGCAGAGACAGGAGGATTGCTGAGTTCGCGGCGGCCTGCCTGGGCACCATAGTGAGCTCAGGGCCAGCCTGAACTACAAGGCGAGACTCTTGTCTCCAAAAAAAAAAAAAAAAATTCTTAAGGAATACCTGAAAATATGACCTGTTTAATTGTTGGTAAAAGTAAAATGCATATAGCCTATTTCTCATTTTCTGAATTCTGCCTATTTTACCGTTATTGGAGTGTACAGGGTTTTATGTATTTCATAGGAAGAAAAAAATCTAAATGGACCATTTCTCCAGGTAACTATGATCTAAACATTTTTAAAGTCATAGCTTAATATCTGTTTTGTTGTTGTTGTTTTTATTATTTTTATTTTTTCAGGTGGTACCAAAAATAAGGGTTTTCTACTAATGTCCAAGAGATTTTTGTCTTGTAGGTAACAGTTATGGCTGTGTTCCTGTGCTTGATGATGGTGACACAAGGAAAAATAATCTGACTCTTGGTCAGCCATGTGATAAAGTGAAATCAGGACTACCAAAAGAAAAACAATCAAAGGTACACTGAACTGTCATATTTGTTCTCCAAAGGAAATAAGAAATGAAAAGTGAGGTTTCATGGGCTTCCTGAACAAGGTAGTCAGTATACTGTCACAGAACATGGGTAGAAACTGAACACGCTTCTTTTCAATCCTAATGTTGATTCTACAAACAAGAGCATTTAAATACTAAAACATAATACATCTTTCTTACTTTATTTTCCAGAGGTGATAACACCATGGCATTCTAAACTAAGGGATTCTGCATATGCAAACATATGATATACAGCTTCTAAACAGAACTATTTCCAAGGGAAACGAAGGGTTTAGTTGTCATATTTCTGTTGTTCTGTTCTGTGTCTTAAGCATTTAACAAGAAGTAAAAGACTTAAATAAATTTTAAACTAAGATAGTAAGACACACATAATCCTAGAGAATGGCTTCTATTTTTGTCTTTAATTTCCTATGTTTAGTTAAATTCCACCTAAGGAAATGTCTTCATGAAGCAATATATATTTTTTTAAAAATTGTATCTGCCAGGAGACAGACACAAGGGTGTTTATCTGACATTGGCTAAAAAAAAACTAAACATCCATCCCAAGCAGAATAGTACATCTTTAGAAGCAATTTACAAAAACTAGAAAACTATTTTTTTTACTGTTGTTTTGAGACAGGGTTACACCATATAGTTAAAGCTGGCTTTCAACTCACTATAGTCCAAGCTAGGCTCGAACTTGTGGTGATCTTCCTTCCTCAGTCTCCCCAGTACTAGGATTGTAGCAACATTCCTAGATTTTAAAAGCATTGTTGAGTAGAAAGTGGATATTATAAAATAATAAATTGGACACAATTTACATCATATTTAAAAATTATATAGTTTTGAGCCAGAGATTTAGCTCAGTTTTTCTGGCACCTGCCTAGCAAGCACAAGTTCCTGAGTTCTATCCCTGGTAACCACATACAACAATGCTGGGTGTGGTGACTCACGCCCACCAGCAATCAGCACCACATACCACAATGCTGGGCATGGTGGCTCAGACCTGTAATCCTAGCACTTAGGAGGCAGAGGCAGGAGGATTACTGAGTTCCAGGCTTGCCTGGGCTACATAGTGAGCTCAGGACCAGCCTGATCTACAAAGTGAGACCCTGTCTAAGGGGGGAAAAAAATGCAGTTATGTTAATGTTTATGAAAACAAATAGTAATAAATGTATATAAATACAGACAGAAAGGGTACATATTTTCTTTTGAAAAAATAATCATTTCTAGAGTTGGGGGAAAGGAGATTTTATAATGTCCAGGAATGAAATAAAGGGGGCTTTGTTTATACTTGCAACTTTTATAAAAAAAAAAAAAGAAAGCAAATATGGAAAGTGTTAATGTTTGTTAAATCTGGGCAGAAAGTGTATATAAGTGTTTTTTATTGGAAGGGATACTGGGGATTGAAGCCAGGCTATATCTCTGCCTCTTTATTTTTTATTTTGAGACAAGGTTTCACTTGATTGCCAAGGCTGGGTACAAACTTGAGATTCTCCACACAACCCACCACATGCTAGGATTTCAGGTGTTTGCCACCAGGCCAGCACAGATGTGTATTACATTATTCTTCTTTTCCTGGGTTATTGAACTTTTACACGTTTGAAGAGGATTTTTTAAAAATTTGAGTCTTTAATGGTACATTGTATATACACATCATGATCACACACAGTATTATTTGTACCAGTATATGATATGATTTAATTCTTATTTTTTTCCCATTTCTCCACTCACCCTACAACCCTCACCCCTATATATATAAACTTTGTTTCCATTTTTTTATTGCCATCATAATTTTCCTTCCCCTTATTACTTACCTCTTACCTCATTTCCCTTTGGATATTTTCTAATATCTACCATATATTCTAGAGTTCATTTATATTTTCAGTTTCTCATACCAGAGAAAAGATACGATATTTACAGATATGTGACCTACTTATTTCACTTATGAGTACGTCCCGAAGGTACATCCATTTTAGTATAAATGACTCAAACTTAGCACTCTTTATGACAGAATAATACTCCATTGTATAGAAAAACCACACATATTTTTAAATGAAATTAGTTGAGTTGTATACAAATAAGGATTCAACATCTAACAAGCCCACTTAGGTCACCAGTGCTATATGGATAGCTTTCATTCTAAATAAAGCAGATTTTAGTTTTATTTGTGAGGGTTACTTAGTTACAGGTCCCATAGTTAAGACTGTCTTGTTATTTAACATCAAATCTGAGGAATCCAATTTTGAAGCCTTTTTGAATAAATAAAATTTCAAAATAAAAAGTTTTCTATATTATATCTCAGATCATATTTTTTTGTTCAAAACCATTATTTAGAGTCTGGGAATGTAGCCATCAGTAGAGTACTGGCTTGGCATGCACAAGTCTCTGGGTTTGAGCCCCAGTATTAGAAAAATAAAAATGATAAGAACTATAGAAATCACTCAGTTTTCTTTACCCCATTCCAATTTCCATTTATGTAAAAATTGCCAGTAAGCAATCACAAAAAACCATGGAATTGGGATACATTTAAGTTTATTTTGTGTAAGAAGAAAATTGAAGAACAATGATTCTGATTTTCGGAAGTTTTGTTGTTAAACCTATTAAAGTACATTACGAAATCATTGAATTACTATAGATACTGACTTAGAAATTTAACATTTAAGTAAATAATATGTATAATTTTCCTGTTTCATAGACTTCTAAATGCCATTAATTACTGTTAATTTTTAGTAGTCAAAATTACTATATTTTTCTATCTATAGAATTGTTTTTGCAGTATGAGGACTCAAACCCAGGACCTTGGGCTTGTCTGGCTGACTTGGAACCACTGCCCATACCCAGTTGTAGAATTTTTATAAACATAATAGAATATCCCCAGTTCAAAATATAGTAAAGGTATTTTTTAAATAACCATAGAGAACTAGCATACAGCAGCACAGTGCCTGTCTGGCAATGTGAGGTCCTAAGTTCAATCCCCAGTACATACATACATACATACATACATACATACATACATACATAAACAAACAGAGAAACCAACCTTAGAACAAAAAGCATGTTGTGCAAAAATGTAAGATATAGGGCCGGAGATTTAGCTCAGTGGTTCCAGCGTCTGCCTCGCAAGCACAAGGTCCTGAGTTCAATCCCGGTAACCACATACAATGCCGGGCATGGTGGCTCACGCCTGTAATCCCAGCACTCGGGAGGCAGAGACAGGAGGATTGCTGAGTTCCAGGCTTGCCTGGGCTACAAGGGAGCTCAGGGCCAGCTTGAACTACAGCGAGACTCTGCCTCAAAAAAAAAAAAAAAGATATATTGATAATTAGTTTATTTTAAATTTGGATACTTTGTTTTTAGTTACAGAAATTTTATAGTTTATTTTTTTAGTCATCAAGTATACAGTGAGTATAATTTAATGGAAATCCCTTTTAAAGCATATTTGTTTTAATTTTTAAGATATTTTATCTATAAAACATGTATCTATATTCCTGGGATATTAGTAAGTTTAGGTGTTAGAAGGCCTATCAGATTCAGCTTACTTCCAAAGAGTGAATAATGTGCATTAGTGATCATTATAATTATATATAGAGAAGAGGAAAAGCTCCAAGTAAAGAATAAACCTATACTCAGTGAGTTACCTGTCTTACTAATACAGGGAAGGTTTATGTTAAAACCCCTTTTTCTTGGTGGTGGGGGTTTTGTTTTCTTAAGAAGGTCTCACTACGTAGTACAGGCTAGGACTGCACTCTGTGTAACCCAGGCTGGCCTGGAACTTTTGATTTTCCTGCCCCAGCTTCCTGAGCTGTTACAGGTGTCTGCCACCGTGCTTGGCTGAGAGCCATGTTTTAACTAGCTGAATGGCTCCACTCGGTCTCCTCATACTGTAACTGTTTGATAAAAATGCAACTGTCTTGGTCAGGGATTTAGCTCAGTGGTTCCAACATGTGCCTGGCAAGTGCAAGATCCCTAGTTCAATCTCCAGTACCACATACCACAATGCTGGGTGTGGTGGCACACACCTATAATCCCAATCATTGGGAGGCAGAGGCAGGATTCCTGAGAGTTCAGGGTTGCCTGGGCTACATAGTTTAGAGTCAACCTGAACTACAAAGCAAGACCCTGTCTAAAAAAAAAAAATTGAACTGTCTTACATTTCCACTTTCAGTTCTTTCTTTGTGTGTCTCTAGCCAACATGCTAGAGAACACTAAATATATAAAGAGAAGCAATAGACATACACACACACAGACAAACCCACACACATATTTGCATACATATACATCTTTTATGGTAATGGAAATTGAATGCAGGGCCTTCACATTGAGCTACACTTTTTTATTTTTTAAATTTGAGACAGTCTCACTAAGTCACTGAGTTGTCCAGGTTGGACTTAGCCTACCAGAGTGCTGGGATATATTCTTAAAGAAAAGATAAATTAGATTCATTGCAGAAGAAATATGTTCTAAAAGAAAGGATAAATTAAGTGCATTGGATACTTGAGATCTAGCTATATATTTCATATAAAGTATTAGGCCTAATTTAGAAAAAGTCCTGGCCAATCAAGCAATTAAAACAGGCATCATTTTGATTGGCAATGTTCATGTGTACCTAATAGTTTATAATTAAATTCATTTTTAGATAATAGAGGTGACATGTTTTCCTAAAGAACTTTAATATTTTATTATATTAGGTTCTAAAATGAAAATGTCCATAATGGATGGTTGCTATTTTTTTTTTTTGAGACAGGGTCTCACTTTGTAATTCAGGCTGGCTGAGCTTACTATGTAGCCTAGGCAAGCCTCGAACTCAGCAATCCTCCTGTCTCTGCCTCCCAAGTGCTGGGATTATAGGCGTGCGCCACCATGCCCAGCATTGTATGTGGTTACCAGGGATCAAACTCAGGACCTTGCACTTGCAAAGCAGGCACCGGAACCACTGAGCTAACCCTCTGGCCCTGGATGGTTGCTATTTTGTAGAAAATATACATCCACATAGATGAGAACTAGAAGACACAGAGAAATGATAAAAGTAATGCAATAGGTTTTATTACTTTCAGTGTGCTTTAATATTATTCATCTTTAGAAAAAGTCATATTTCTAGAAATTAACTTCCAATCAGTTGGCCTTGCTTCTATGATAGATTATTAAGATAATAGAAATGCTTTGAAGCAGTAACAGAAGGAATCTACTACTAAACACCCATAGACCTTTCCTTCTGTTTGGTGGGTGGCTGGAGGGTCTGCTTCTTTCAGCCTATTTCTTTTAGCTAGGATTTTATTTTTGTTCAGATACATGATGGGAAAGACTCATGGACATTTTGGCAAATGGCAATTGTGACTGTCTTGGGAAAAACGGATACAGAGTGAAGGAAGAGGGATATATGAAAGGAAAAGGACCCCTTTTAAAAAACTTTACTTAATGCAAAAATTGTGCAGAACCGTTTTTGATCTACAACAATTTAAAGAGGTCAAGACAGTGCAACTGTATTATTAGATGACCCAGAAATCTGTGTTTATAGTTGGATCCTGTATTCAATCCCTACCACTAAAACAAAGTAAGTCCAAATTCCTACATCCTGTCATTAATGTCAAAGGAAAGAAATACAGCTTATCAAAAAATTTCAAAAATTCTTAATGTGAATATAGATTTTTCTGAAGGGAAATAATAGATGAGCAGTGCTTAGAGAGCCAAAAAAGTATTGCCTGGGTTTGGGGGGGTTGGGTGGGGAGCGTTGGAAGGGGTGGTTTGTTTCTTCGTGTTTGGTTTGACTTGGCTTGGCTTGTTTTGGTTTTATGGTACTAAAGATCCAACCCAGAAGCATTTTACATCTCCCATCATTTGTAATTTCTTATTTTGAGTTAGGGTCTAAGTTGCCCAGGGTGGCCTTGAACTTGCAGTCCTCCTACCTCAGCCTCGCAAGTATCTGGGATTGCAGGCGTGTGCCACCTTTCTCAACATAACTGATTTTTTTCTAAAATAGAAAATATTTATAGATAAGAAATCAAATTACACAAAATTCATATTTATCTTGACAAGTACTATTCTGTTTGTAACACACTGCTATCAGAAAGTTACCCATGCCCATGATAGCAGTTATTTTAATAAAAAAATTTATACTTTAACATAGTTCTAAATTTCATAATTCTTTTTTTTCTTTTTTGAGACAGGATCTTGCTTTGTAGTTCAGGCTGGCCCTGAGCTCACTATGTAGCCCAGGCAAGCCTCCAACTCAGCAATCCTCCTGTCTCTGCCTCCCGAGTGCTGGGATTACAGGCATGAGCCACCATGCCCTGCACTGTGGTATGTGGTATTGATGGCTGGTGGGCGTGAATCTCTATGCCCAACATTGTATGTGGTTACCAGGATCGAACTCAGGACCTTGTGCTTGGGAGGCAGGCGCCGGAACCACTGAGCTAAATCTCCGGCCCTCATAATTCATTTTTCAAAAATCAGGATTATATTGAATACTTTCTACAGTCTTGCTAAACTAAATTCTATATTAGCTGTCTAAGGTTTCATAGAAACTCTTTGTCCTTACCTTACTATCCCACTTTTGGTTTTTGTAGGGAGTTATACAAAAATGTAGAGTGGAGCCGGAGGGTTAGCTCAGTGGTTCTGGCGCCTGCCTCATAAGCGCAAGGTCCTGAGTTCGATCCCCGGTAACCACATATAATGCTGGGCGTGGAGACACGCCCACCAGCAATCAACATCACATACCACAATGCCGAACGTGGTGGCTCATGCCTGTAATCCCAGCACTCGGGAGGCAGAGACAGGAGGATTGCTGAGTTCGCGGCAGCTTGCCTGGGCACCATAGTGAGCTCAGGGCCAGCCTGAACTACAAAGTGAGACCCTGTCTCAAAAAGCAAAAAAAAAAAGTAGAGTGTTTTAATTTAAAAAAATGTATATACAGAACAATATAACACATAAAAGAATTTCATAGTATTGTGAAATTACTTTTCATCATTTAGTAATTCTAAATGCTCTCTTTATACCTAAAGCTGCCTACTGTCAGAGAACAAAAGAATACTGTCCCAGTCTTCTTGCATATGGTATTGTTTTAATCAAAGTTTGACGTTATTGAATAATGTAGTCATTTCAAATCATAGGATCCAAAATGTGAAGTAAACATTAATGAATTTATTTGAACATTTAACTAATTAAACAGAGATTGCTTTATCCAAATAGCTGGTTTTATGCTCTATTTTATGATTTTGTATATGAATTTGTAATTCATTCTTATATACCTCTTGAGTATTTCATCTGACAACCAAAGATTAAAGATAAAGATGCATTGCATTCTATTGTCACGGATACACAGTCCTCTCTCCATTTGCAGACTTCTGGGGTAGCTGCATTGTGACTGGATCAGCAGATGTGATAGCTCTGAGGAAGCAGGAAGGACTTGGCAGGTTTAGAGTAGCAGAGTGATGTACCTGTGGGGCTGCCGTTCGCGGTAACACGAGGAAGATGGATGCACTATACCTGGCAATTGCAAGTAAATAGAGACATTCTGACAGGCTCAAAAAAAGTTGGTATCTAAAAATTCACTTCCCAATCACTTGGACAGAGTGTTTATTAAACTCTCAGTGTTTTTTTTAAACGCTCAGCCTTGCTAGTCATTGAAACACTACCAAAATCACGAAACCAGCACCAGGCACCTTTAAAGAGCTATAGTTTGGTTGAGGAAACAAATATTGGCGACTCAAAGCAATTAGAAAACAGTGTGACAGATAAAATATACAGAACTTTAATTTAAAAACTAAAATCCTTGGTAAGTTGAGGTTAACTGAGCAGGGCCTGAATATTGGTCCAAGTAGGGAAAATTGTAAAACAAACTCTATGCCAGTGAACTGATGGTGGGCTTGAGCAGAGGCTTGAATATTACCTTAAGTAAGAAAAACAGAAAAGTTCTTATTTAACTATATCTTAGTAATGCAAGCATGATTTAAACTTACGTAAAGAAGGGAAAGGAAAAAATTGATGATAAAAAAGGAAATAAAGCTTGTATATATATGGGGTGGGGTTGTAGGGAGGGCAAAGGAAAGGGGAAAAATGAGAATCAAGATTATACTACAGATTCTCATTTTTGAATGTTATAATGTATGTATGAAATGTACCAATAAAATCAATTTTTTAATTAAAAAATACAATTTTCTACAACATTTTGTTGGAAAAAAGGTAATTTCTGGACAAGAACCAAAATTGTCTCAGGTAACTGTGGAGAACATTGTATACTTCAAAATCTAAAATTTAGAGTTTTGAAAAAAGTGTCATTTACTATAACTAATTTGGGGGGGGTTGTTTTTTGTTTTTTGAGCCAGGGTCTCACTCTGTAGTTCAGGCTCACTATGTAGCCCGGGCAAACCTCGAACTCAGCAATCCTCCTACCTCTACCTCCCAAGTGTTGGGATGACAGGTGTGAGCCACCATGCCCAGTACTGTTGTATGTGGTTACCGGGGATTGAACCAGGGACCTTGTGCTTGCCAGGCAGGCACTGGAACCACTGCACTAAATCTCCAGCCCACTGTAACTAATTTTAAATGACATAATCATGGTTCAGTAGAAAAGAGTGCTTTCTGTCTTTCTGTTACTTTACGATATAAGGCAGTTTGGTCATAATGTTAATTTAAAGCCTGTGCTCCTCTTTGGCCTTTTTGTAGCATTACAAAATTCTGCCCTCTGGCCTATGCCTGGACATACCCTCATCCTTGTGCTGCTCATATTTCATAAGCAATGCTCCAGACTTCTGGGCCGGCTCCCACTTCAGGATCTGCATCTTAGTTTTGGGGCCTCACTCACTCAACACTCTAGACATTTTTTTCTGTTGCACATCTCTGAGCTATATTTATTTACTTACATTAGTAGATCTTGTCCAAGTACTTGGTTTTATATACATTGTAAAAGCTCTAAAAAAGAATATAGTACCAGTATGTGATAAATGTTTTTCATCATTTGACAAAAGTTAAAAATTAGAATTTAATTCCGTAGGAAATTTTAAGCCTATTTATATAATCTAAACATATAATACATAACTTTTCTAATAAGAGGAACTTGAAGTAAATTTGACTGCTTAGGCTCATTACTCAACTTTTTAAAAATGACTGTATGCCTTTAATGCTTCATACTTTTCAACTTTTGATAGACAGACGTGGTGATTGTACCCACTATGCAGTGGTACATGCCAATTGGAGCTTCTAGAGAACTGGAGAGAACCTGCTTTTATAGGAAGCACCTCAGAGAATGAATGCTTGCCTTCTCGGTCCCAGCAAATGTCCCAGCATCTCTGTTCGCATTCGAGAGACTAAACACTTTTTTGTTATTCCTCTTTAGACACTGGCTTGTATTTTGGGACTATGTGAAAGAGTAATAATTAGAAGGAAAAAAGCCTCTTCATCTAGTTCATTCCTATAGAGTTCCCAGTTTTTACTAAGGTGATACAATAAAGATATCAAACTCTAAGAGAAAATAGCATTTTAGTATTCACATTGAGAATTCTCTTGCAGAAATTTTGTTTCCAAAAAGGAATTGGTTCATCTTAGCTATTTCTTGCTACAGACCTGTATCTTTTTAAATTCAGTACATCATTTGGGGATTTTACTTTGTTGTAGTATGACAAATAATTTTGGGGAAGGGAAGAAAATGAGAAACACCCTATCACTCTTTATTTTCCCTAACTTCTAAGCAAATTGAAGCATCACTAGTGTGGGTAGCTTTTCTTCTCTTATATTCTCCTCCTGTCCACTTTATTACATCTCTTTTTTTTTAATCTTCAAAGCTCACAAAACGGGATTTGTGTAGTCTATCCAGCCCTGATTTCCTTTTACCAAGCCAGCTCCACAAGAAAAGAATACCCTACTACCACCAGACTGTCTGGTTTCTCTTACTGTCACATTATAACCTCTCATTCTCAAAGCTTCTCAAAATATGCTTGGAATTTTTTTCAGTAATATAAAATTCAGTCTGTTGTGTTTTGGGGTTTTGTTTTCTTTTTTTTTTTTTGAGACAGGGTCTCGCTTTGTAGTTCAGGCTGGCCCTGAGCTCACTATGTAGCCCAGGCAAGCCTCGAACTCAGCAATCCTCCAGCCTCTGTCTCCTGAGTGCTGGGATTACAGGCATGAGCCACCACGCCTGGCAAATCTGTTGTGTTTTTTTGTTTTCTCCTTGAATCATATGATTAAAAATCCAGCTGTAGATAATGTATTTGGAAAGAAGAAGCCTTCTTAGCAGTTGTGGGTGTTCTTTGATTCAACACCAAAACTTGATAGATAAGTGGTTAGTTATTTTTTATATGTTAGATGTAGTGTAGTATCTAAAATCCTATCGGTGAACATTTCTGCTGTGATGAAAGCCATCAGTCTGTCTTGGACTTTGTGTCTTTCACTAGGGCATAATTTTAGAGCCTAATGAATTGGTCATCTGGAAAACATTGGTTCACTGATTTATTCAGATTACACATCTTCTAAGTTTTGACTCACTTTATTATATAATATTTAAAAGTCACATGTGACATCATCACTGGTCTCATCTGAAAAGTCTTGTAAGTATTGGGTAGCTGTCAAGCTTTCTGAGATAAGTACAAGTTTTCCAAAATTTTAATTTTCACTTGAAAGTTCAAATTTTCTCATTGGCAACAAAGCTTGTCACTTGTTTTCCCTAAAGTGACAGGCTAACTTCATTTTCTTCTGAGAAAATGTCTGAATAACTGTAGTCTGCATGTCAGTCATTCTTTCAAGTGACAATGGCATTCTATTTAAAAAGTGACTAGTTCAGCTTGCAACTCAAACGTTGCACAGGTTTTTTTCCCTAAAGCAACTGTTGCACTTCAGTACGATGCATCAGTTTTTTTGTGCGTAATTCTAAGTTTTGTGTTATAGGGAATATTTTCTAGATTTTACTTGAAATAAAATTTTACTAAAAATAATTTTACTACTTTATTAAGGACCTTCTTAGATGAAACTGGGCTATTCATTCACTTTTCTACTGAATGTGTGGCATTGAAGAATACAATAATACAACTGGATACCATGGATGACTTTTGTTATGTTCTGGTTGAACATATGTTCATTGTTTTCACCAATGGTTTTACTCACTTTTGCTTTTGCATTATCAATGTAAATGCTAATATAGTAAAAAAATGTGAATAATATCTTAATATGATTGTGAACATAAGTTGCCCTCAGAAATGTTAAGGTCAGGGACTTTGTTTTACCCTATTTACAGATGAGTAAGTAATCAGTCACTCCTCAGGGATGCTGGAAGAAAACAGACTGAATCAGAGAAAAAGGACCTTAGTGTTAGCACACAGCAAGCAGCAAGAACATCATATTTGGCTTATTCACCCCCCCCCAGGACATGACACAGGTAGACTTGAATGGAGGCCTGCATATACAATGGGTTACATTAAAGGAGAGGAATAAGGAGGCAGAGAAGTACTTCATTTTGTAACAGCCAGCAAGCAAACTTTTTCTTTGGTGACCCTCCTGCCTCAGCCTCCCAAGTGCTGAGATTATAAGCATCCCCCGCCACACCTGACCTGTGTGATAATACTTAAAACCACAAGAATATGTCACGCCTGTAATCCCAGCACTCGGGAGGCAGAGACAGGCAGATTGCTGAGTTCGAGGCTTGCCTGGGCTACATAGTGAGCTCAGAGCCAGCCTGAACTACAAAGCGAGACCCTGTCTCAAAAAAAAAACAAAAAAACACAAGAATATGTATAGAATCTGAGGTTAAAGTAAGAAAGCCACCTTTTTTAAGCCAAAGGATCTCTTCCTATCACTTTAACCAACACTGTATTTTAATATCCTCTTAGAGGATTCTAGTCTCCTCCAAGATGTTGGTAGAATTTGGTGGTGGAAGAAAGGAAGGCTCACCTAATTTTTCATTCGCTTCTCATATCTTACAGTCTCTGAACTCTATGTTTGTTTAAGCAGACTTGCTATGTTGTAGAAGCATTTACCCTGAAAGATTTCTTCTTTCATCTTTCCATGTAGTTTTGTTCATATATGTGTATCAGTAGACACCTACAAGTCCTGAAGTCCAGTAAAACAAGTGTAGAGTAGTTCTCACACAGTCCACATCATTGGCCTAAGATTTTTTTTCCTTCCCTGCAAACAAAATAACTGAGATGGATATCTTTTGTTTCTCTTTCCCATGGTGTTTATCAGTTACAATATGATTTTTGCCTCCCAACTCAGTTTCACCCCCAAATGGTTCAATATCTGATGGGTTTACCTACTGTTACTTCCATCTGTACCTTAAAGGGCCACTAACTTCTCCATATCCCCAATCATATCACCTGGATGATTTTGCCTGCTGAGTGATCAAATAGCCACAGTAGCTCTCCTTCCCACCATGCTGCTGCCAATTCAGTATTCTCTCTGCTCTCCTATTTATGCTCCAGCTTGAGAATTTTCATTCCCACCCCCCAGTTCTTTTTGTCTTACCTTAGCATAAAGTGATAACTTTTATATAAAGCTGAATCTCCCCTTCCTACTTTTTTGATAACTGTCTGTTCCTTTTGGTACAAAGAAAATAAAGTTGGTTTATTTTATTTATTAAAGTAGAATTTGGTCAAGGGATTTAGCTCAGTGGTTCCAGTGTTTGCCTGGCAACTCAAGGTCCCAAGTTCAATCCCCAGTAACCACATACCACAATGCTGGGCATGGTGTGGCTCACAGCTGTAATCCCAGCACTCAGGAGGCAGAGGCAGGAGGATTCCTGAGAGTTCAAGGCTTGTCTGGGCTACATAGTGACTTCAGGGCCAGCCTTAACTACAAAGTGAGACCCTGACTCAAAAAACAAAAGAAGGAAGGAAGGAAAGAACGAAAGGAGGGAGGGAGGGGCAGGCAATTTTATTTTGTACTTTCTTATTTCAGAAAAGCCTAATCTCAGTTTCTTTAGGATTTCTCCTACTCCATGTTTTATTTTATACTAAGGAATATAGCCTTATATCAAAAAAAGAAAAATACAAAGTGTAGAGTGAATTTGAGTGAAAATTGGCTATTTGGATGTGTACATTTTAAAACTTGTGGTCTGTGGATTTTTTAAAATGATGTTGACACTGAAGTATACTACCATACAATAAAAAAGGATCAACTTGAGTCATTTGTAAGAAAATATATGCACCTTGAGATCATATTGTTAAATGAAATAAAGCAGACATACAAACTATATATCACATGGTTTCTCCTATATTAGAAACCCAAAATATAAAGAGTAAAATAAAAGATAGTTAATGGGAAGTAGAGATAGCTTTTTCTCAAATGGGAAGAGGAGCAAGAGATGCAGGAAAGAGAGAGGGGAAAGGGATAAAAAAGTTGTACACCAACTCTACACAAGACTGTAATTATTGTATACTGCAAACATGTATTAATAAAAAATAAAAACTGGGGGTTGGAGGTTTAGCTCAGTGGTTCCAGCATCTGCCTAGCAAGTGCAAGGTCCCTGGTTCAATCCCCAGTAACCACATAGAACAATACTGGGCATGGTGACTCATGCCCACCTGCAATCAGTACCACATACTACA
>PVIC010019986.1:0-29972 GCA_004025085.1 Thryonomys swinderianus | reverse complement strand
GCCTGCCTCCCAAGCGCAAGGTCCTGAGTTCGATCCCCAGTAACCACATTCAATGCTGGGCGTGGAGACTCACGCCCACCAACAATCAATACCACATACCACAGTGCTGGGCGTGGTGGCTCACGCCTGTAATCCCAGCACTCGGGAGGCAGAGACAGGAGGATTGCTGAGTTGGAGGCTTGTCTGGGCTACATAGTGAGCTCAGAACCAGCCTGAACTACAAAGTGAGACCCTGTCTCAAAAAAAAAAAAAATCTCCATAGCCTGTCTGTAAAGCCATTGTCCAAGTTCACTGACTGTCATACCTATGTGTTGGAAATTCCAGATTTATCAGAATGCATAATTTTTCTTAATTTAGAAGTATAAGCTGTTGTCAAAAACTCAAAGTAAAATATTGATTTAAACATGCAATTTCAAAAGCAATAAAATAAAATATTACATTTATATAAAATGGAACACTAACAATATTTTTCTACCCAATGATTTATGGCCTGAGTTCTACAAATGAAGGGATGGGAATGGATCTGTTATTGAATGAGTAAAAGTCTGAAATAACAGTGCTTTTTAGAATCTTAAACTTGAGAATCTTGAGAGTTAAATTTTAAAACAGCAGTTGGTTGTCTTTATTGTCTTGACTGTGGATAAAGGAAAGGACAATCCATAAACAAGCCGGCCCCTCACCAAAGATGGCTGCAATGACCAGAGGCAATACCTGGCGTCACACTGGGAAGCAAATTGGCAGTCACTGGAGACCGCTGTGCACTGGTGTGAGCCTCCCTGAGGCTAAAACCAATCAGCAAGCGAATGGTCCTGTGCCCCACGAACACTCCAAGTAGTTTCCAGGGGTAACTTCAAGGAGAGCATATTAGAATAATCTAATTTGGAGTTTCAAATGTGGGAGAAATGATGGTCAAATTACATTCTAACTGGCACCATTCCTTAAGTTGCCAAAGGAAGCCTTTCATATCTGAAGCTGGTTATTATCCATGTTCAAAACAAGGCTCCTGTTGCTTAATCTATGTGATGTGGCACAAATGCAAAATTAATTTTCAGTGCTTTGCTCTTTATCCAAAGCTGAGTTTATTTCTTCTGGGCATAGTTGAAAAGTCATCCTTAGTATTTCACAATAATAGATGGAGTTGCTATCTTTACCTTCAGTAGTGCTACAACCATTTCTGAGTTTAAGAGAACACCCCCCTAATTCCTAACTGTCTTGCATTAATCATGGATAGATCTTGGCCTTTGGGAAAGTGTAAGAAATATTTACGAGGGCTGAGATTTAGCTCAGTGGTTCCAGCGCCTGCCTCGCAAGCGCAAGGTCCTGAGTTCGACCCTGGTAACCACATAGAATGCTGGGCGTGGAGACTCACGCCCACCAGCAATCAATAACACATACCACAGTGCCAGGTGTGGTGTCTCACACCTGTCATCCCAGCACTTGGGAGGCAGAGACAGGAGGATTGCTGAGTTGGAGGCTTACCTGGGCTACATAGTGAGCTCAGGACCAGCCTGAACTACAAAGCGAGACCCTGTCTCAAAAAAAAAAAAAAAAAAATTATGAAACCCATTGGGAAGAGGTATTGTCTTGATGCTTCATTAAGATTGTATTATTTCTTCTAAAAGACTAAAGAGGAAGTCATGTTGAAAACCTGAAGCAGAGCACATTTTATTCTTTCAGTGAATTTCTAGGGATGACATCCTTGAAAGAGGAACAGTGACAAAATTGTTTCTGTGAACTTGTTCTAGCTAGTAAATTGCTTTTTGAAAGATGAACACTTTGTTGAACTCATATGCGCCTAAAGGTAGCACTACCACATTGATTTCAAATATCTTTTAGGAAGTAGAAAAACTAGGAAATTAAAGAGTACACTGAATAAGGTATATTTAGTGCAATAAGCTACTTGCAACAGCCAGTGTCACTTCAAAAATCATACCATCTATTCCTAAAAAAATATCAAACCTATTACCTCTAAGTATTACATTTTGTTTTTGGTTCATCTTAAATGGTGTGAGAATGGTGTGGAGTTTCTCCTGGGGCAGAAGTGGAATAGAAACTAGATTCAGAAGGTTTAAAATATCATCTTCCTAAGAGATAGCGAAAAAAGTGATTCATTTGAAATGTGTGAAAGAAAATGAACAAAAATAGGGCAATACAAGAAATCTAGAGAACTGGTCAAAAGTAAAATAACATCTTACCATCACAGATTCGAGGGAAAGGATTAGGTTTCAGGTAAGATTTTGGTAATAAAGGATCCAGGCAGGGTGTTGCATGCTTGAAACCACGCAATGGGAATGAAGCCCAAGGACTGCAGGACTCAGTTCTCTTTGAACAATTTATTGAAAACCTGTCCCAAAAAGTGATCTGGATGCAGATCAGTGTGGATATTCCTCAAAAAACTAGGATTAGAGGTCCCATTCTAACCTGCTATTCCCCTGCTGGGGATAGACACAAAAGAATGACAAGATTCATATGACAGCGACATATGTGCACCCATGTTTATAGCAGCTCAGTTCGTGATGGCTAAATTTTGGAAACAACCCACGTGGCCAACAACTCTAGACTGGAGAAAGAAGATTTTGTTTTGTTTTGTTTTTAATTTCTAAAATGGAGTATTACTGTGCCATGAAGAATGATAAGGTTGAGTCATTTATACTCGGATGTACATTAAGGCCATACTGATAAGTGAAATAAATAGGTCAGAGATTTGTAAATATTGTATCTTTTCTCTGATATGAGAAACTGAAGTTGTAAATGTGCTCTAGAATGCATGATTGATATTGTGAAATAGTAAATATTCAAAGGAAAATGGGGTTTGGAGTAAATAATGAGGAGAAAGAAAAAAATGATGGTAAAAGAAAAGGAAACAAAGGTTCTGTATATAGGGGTGAGGGTTGTAAGGTGAGGAGGGGAAGGGAAAAATCAGAATTAAGTTATGTTATATAGTGGTACAAATTCTCAACGTGGAGTGTAATTGTGATGTGCATATATAATGTACCGATAAGTTAAATTCCATTAAAAATGATCTGGATGGATATATTTTGGAAGAATCTGAATTATATTCTTCAAAACAGAACACCTATACAAATGATAGTAACTAAGTATCCCAGTGGTAAAATAACTGTAGATAACAAGACAAATAATGGAATTCAAAACTGTGGTATCTCTATGATATATCAAAGTAATGACCCTTTGACTCATAGCTCCTAAATCTTCTCAGAAGGAAGATAATTTTCTTTCAGAAGAAACTGTGGGTGTCTGGATCTGTCAAATAGTCAAGAGACTAGTAGCCAAGAAGGTATTATGTAACATACATGCCTCACGAAGGGAAAGAGAAGAAGATGGTTTATACTGGTGATCATACTTCACTCTAATGGAGTGTGATCCTCAGGTATGGCAGATTGGTTTCCATCCCAAAAGAGCAACTGCATTTATTCTCAAAGTAGGCTGCGTTCAGTTACATAGAATCATGGCACAGGAAGACATATCTTACCAAGCAAGTAATAGAACTATTAAAGTTGTGTCATGAAGCAGAACAGATTTCAGTATGTGTAATGCACTTGACCCTTTGGATCATGGTCGGTAGTGGCAAACCAAAGCAGGAGAGGGAGGAAAACCCACCTCATCCCCACCCGCTGTGTCTATTAAATGGAAAAATATTACTAATATGAGTACTTTTGATGTAGCTTTGTTCTAAAGCCTTCTATTATCAACTGTCAAAAGCTGATTATCAAAATCACAAGAAAGGACAGAATTTAGTGAGTAGTAAGAGGAAAATGCAGGAATAAGAGAGCTGAAATATACACTTAAATTGTAGATGAGTAAGAATATCTTCCTGGGCTGGAGAGTTAGCTCAGTGGTTCCACCGCCTGCCTCTCAAGTGCAAGGCCCTGAGTTCAATCCCGGTAACCACATACAATGCTGGGCATGCTGACTCATGCCCACCAGCCATCAATAACACATACCACAGTGCCAGGCATGGTGGCTCACACCTGTAATCCCAGCACTCGGGAGGCAGAGGCAGGAGGACTGCTGAGTTCCAGGCTTGCCTGGGCTACCTAGTGAGCTGAGGGCCAGCCTGAACTATAAAGCAAGACCCTGTGTCAAAAAAAAAAAAAAGAATATCTTCCAGACTGGAAGTAGAAAACTTCTAATTACATGTTTGTAAATATGAAATGTTTTAATGGCAATACATGCCTTTTAAAAAACTTATAGAAATCAAGTTACTGATAAAATTCTTCAGTTAAAGTAAATCAATTCAATATAAAATCATTATATTTCTATATTTTATGGCAAAGAGATACTTACATCCTCTGTAGTCTTACTTGGAATATATACATAGAAAGAAACAGAACTGTTTCAACTGATCTATGAAACCTGTACATTTTCCAAAAGGATTCATATTATATGTATAATAAGTTAAGATACTTAAATATATAAAATTAATTTTCTGTAAGCAATAGAGGAAATTGTTAGTACATTTGTTGATTATCAATGCTTGAGGCTGACTTTATAATTACCTCATTTGGAATAGTAATCTTTTTATTTTGATATGAAAAACAAAAATACATAAATTAATTGATGAATTAGTCAAATAAATGAGAGACAAGAGAAAACCAGAAAGTAAGCTTTTAGACATGGGCAGGACATAAATTGGAGTGAGGAATAAAAGAAAAGAGGTATAAGTAATTTGAAATGGATTAATATATGTTCATTTGATGTATCAAACTCTAAAAAAACTCATCATATATAATATTAATTTGCACCAATAAGCATACATCTTAAAATATATAAATTGATTCTTTCATTTTCAGATATATTTTTTCAGTGTGGCTGTGAGATTTTCAGATTCTAAAGCTAACAGAAACATACATAGAAAGAGATGCAACTAGAAGAGGCTAAAATTGCATAGACTTGGTTTTCTTACAAAGAGTTTTAAGGGAAAATATTTGGAGCACCTTGCTTTCCCATTGCATTAATACCATACTAATTTCACTTTGCTCTTATACAATTGATCTGGCATGTTGTATACAACAACTACTATGTTGAGTCATAAGTTTATGAGATACTGTTTGGATCAACTGGTCCTGCATTTCTGGAATCCCCATTCTATCCCATCCATTAATGTGCAACCTTACATCTATAGGACACCTATACAAGAATCTCCTAGTTTTTGTTATCATCCCTGATTCTGTTGTACCAATTTGTTAACCTTATAATATTAGAGAACATTTCAAAGCATTTAAAAACTATGAAATAGAGAACGTTCCAGATCATCCAGTCATGGAGGGGGTAGTAACTCTAGGTAAAAATCCTTAGGTTCTTCTCTGTGGATAAAGCCTGCTAGTGCTCTTACATTTAACATCCATTTGAATCGGGTGATGTTCAGTTGATGTAATTGAATGCTGCTACATATTTTCATGTGAATTATATTTGAAATTCAAAACTTCTAAGTGGTTACCTCATTATTTTAAATGTAATAGTTGCTATTTTATTTGTTGGCTTTCTGGGTAATTTCATTTTGTAAACGTTACAATTCTTAAAACTTAAGTGGTGTTTTCCCAGTTAAGATAAGCAAAAACAAATATAAAGAATATGTAAAGAAATATGTGAGAAGTCACATCAGAGATTGGCCACCCTCAGTCAGCTTATGCTTCTTTTTTATTTTTTTTATTGTGTTAAGGACATTTAGTGTGAGTTTTGAAATGTATCAATTGCATTTCAACAGTGTAACTGAATTCTTTGAGAGGATATTAAGAAGATATTTTTAGTTGTCATAGCATCAAAAATAGCAAAATACTTATAAGTTGAACTAAGGATGTAAACAATTTATACACTGAACATTCATTATAAAGCATTTGTAAAATATATTTTAAAAATGATTAGTTATCTTATCTCTGACACACAATCCAACCCCTGCAACTGAGAGGAGAGAAGGTTGAATTACACTCCGTGTTTCAGGAGATCGGGCACACAGCTGCCAGCTCTGGGGCGGAAGAAACCTCATGTGGGAAGGACAGGGGCCATGGTAGAGCCACGCTGCCTAATTCATGGCCGGTGAAGTGGAGCGTGGGAACATGGCCAGAGAGGTAACAGGCAAAGAGCCACATACAGTAATGAAAACCACGTCTCCACGTCTGCTAATCAGGTAGGCATTTCCTAGTTCCCCAAAGTGAATAGGGGAGGATTAACAGCTACAGAAGTAATTCATGAAAACATCTCCCACGTTAATGGATTGAAGGCTTAATATTGTTAAAATGCTCATGCTGCTCGAAACAATGAACAGTATCAATGTAGACTCTTACAAAATCCCAATAACATTTTTCTCAGAAATAGCCACAGTTCTGAAATATCTAAGCGCCCCTCCATGGCCCTGCACAGTCATTAAAGTATTGGAAAATAAAACCAAACGTGGCAGCATCACATTTCCTGATTTAAAGATATATTTGAAAGGATGTCAAATTAAAATTCAATTTTAAGCACTCTTTGAGTTTTACTCAAAAACAGTCGAATGTTGCCACAGTATTACTGAGTTATAAAAAGACTCAAAATTTCTCTAACTTTCCAAACCCAAATAACTTTAATTTCTTCTCAACTCATTTGCAAGTGAGAAAGGGCCTGGTTCTCACCTCTGTTTTCTGGGTTTAACGTAAAGTAATAAGCTAAATACAATGGGTTTACCATAACTATAATCTTTGCACAGCTGGAAAATTAATGTGTATTTCTTTCAGTGTTAATGACAAAAGAAGCTCAATTATATTACTCATTTCAAAACTTGGATACGAGACTTAAACATTAAAATGGAAACAATAAGCCTGCTGGAAAACAGGCTAGGTAAAACTCTTGGAGACACTGGCTTAGACAGAGACTTTATGAATAAAACCTCTCTAGCACAAGAACTAGCAGAAAGAAACAACAAATGGGATCTCATCCTACTGAAAAGCTTCTGCATAGCAAAAGAAGTCACTGGCACTGCTAAAAGACAACCAACAACATGGGAAAAAATCTTTACTAGCTGTTTATCAGACAAGGGCTATTATCTACAATATATAATGGACTCAGATCAGCTTCCACAAGTTTAAAGAACCAATTCAATAATGGGCATCTGAAATGAACAGACACTTCTCAGAGGTAGAAGTCAAAGCAGCCAAGAAGTATATGAAGAAATGTTCAACATCACTGGTCATTCGAGAGATGCAAATGAAAACAACACTGAAATTTCATCTCACTCCACAAAGAATGGCCACTATTACAAAATCAACCAACAATAAATGCTGTGGGGAGAAAGGAACCCTTCTCCACTGCTGGTGGGATTGCAGACTTGTGCAACCATTGTGGAGATCCGTGTGGAGATTTCTCAGAAAACTAGGACTAGGGATCCCATTTGACTCTGCTATCCCCTGCTAGGAATATACCCAAAATAATTTTTAAAAAAACACATTGGAAAGACAGATGTACACCCTTGTTCATAGCAGCTCAGTTCGTGATAGCTCAATCTTGGAAACAACCCAAATGCCCATCAACTGGAGAGTGGATAAAGAAGATGTTTTTGTTTGTTTGTTTGTTTTTAATAAAATGGAGTATTACTCTGCCATAAAGAATGACAAGATCGATCCATTTAGGTGCAAATGGAGACACCTGGAGGATATACTAATAAGTGAAATCAATAGATCACAGAGGCAAATTTCGGATCTTTTTTTTTGACATGAACACCTGTAGATGCAAATGAGCTCTAGAAAGTAGGACAGCTTTTATAGAGTGGGAAATTTCCATAGGAAATTTGGTGTGGAAATGTAATGGGAAGGAATAAATATGATACAGAAAGAAAATAAAAGAGTATGTATAAAGGGGGTGGGGAGGTGTGGGTGGATAGGGATATGGGTAAAAATTAACTAGGGATAACTAGGGTGGATAGGGATATGGGTAAGAATTAACTTGTGTCATATACTGGTACAAATTCCCCAATGTTATATGTGATTGTGAGATGTATATAAATTGTACCAATAAAGAATTCAATAAAAAAACAGGTCACCTCTCATTGATGAGCATTCAAATGCAAGTCAAACATCCAAGTCTCATGTCAAAGCATGTGAAAGCACATTTTTTGATATAATGAAGTCAAATTAAGGTCAGATGACATATATTTATATTAGTGGGATGGAAAGAAAAACATACTTTCCATGGAAATATATATGCATGTGCAAGACAGGGCTGAAGAATATTAACTAAACAGTAACAAACTATGGCATTCAGAGAGGCAGAATTTCACCTTTATTTTTCAGATCTGGCAGAGTGAGTCAGATAGATTTTCTACCAAAATCCAGAGAACTTCTTTTATCACAGTCCTTTATAAGGCCAAACTTTTGTTTTCAATGAGTATAAATATACAGTTCACTGCAATAAATTTTACAAATATTAGCAGTAGGTAATTGGATATTGCCCCTGCTTTTTCTCTTCCTCCTCCTTGTTCATATTCTCCTTTTTCTTTCATTGAATTCCCAATTTACCTGGCATTATTTTATTATTAAATGGAGTCAATACAATTTTGGCTGAAATTTTCAAGTAATAACAATAGTAAAATTATTACTTAATAATGATTATTTCAAACATATTTAACAGGAAAAATTTAAAACTTTTCATAGTCCTGTTCCATGCCCCTTTCATCTAACTGAAATGTCATGCCGTCATTTTCAACAATAAAGCTAAAAACTGCATATCAAATATGCTGAAACCAATGAAAAATAGAAGGAAAAGGTTTTGTTTATCTCTAACTGTTGTCAGTAAATGATGAGGGGATTTTATAGTAATACATACTTCCTCTTCCCAAAATTATCTATGTGAAACATTCTAAAATTTGAACCGCTAGTTTCCACTGTACTTACTCTGAGGAATCCAATATATTATTTGTATCAGACCCTGTTTTAGAAATGTTTAAGACTTGCCATTAATGTTTTTTTTTATTTTTTTAAGGATTTCAAGCCTTAAACATATCTATGGACAATTTTACTAACAAAACTGTAATTCACCTTTGTCCTTGCCTAATCAGCTTTCTATTAATGTGAGCAAGAAATTTAACTTGGAGTGCACACCTCTCGATAGGAGGAAGCTCTCCATTTGAGAAATATCTCAAAGATAAAACAACTGACAGATAGCAAGTTCCCCTGCAGAATGTGTATCATCTCTGTCTAACATCACATAATTCTTCACCTTGTGCTGGCTGCATGATCCTCTTGGATAAAGATTACATATACCACATTTTCTTCAATTAGATGTCACTGTGGGACTAACTTCTGGCTGGTGTCTAGATGTGAGTGATTTGTCAAATATCCTGGATATATTATTGACAGAAAGCAAAAGGATATGCTGCTTTTCCTTTATTTTAACCTCTATTTGAAATCTAGGTTCATGTCCAGAGATCTAGCTTGGACTGCTTACAGATTGTTTTCTCCTTGTGATAATAAGAGGGAAATCTGGAAAAGAGTTTAATCTGAAATGACTTCAGCATCACTTTACCAGAATGAGATTTTATGTGAATTAATTTCAACATAAAGAAGTAAATTTAAGTTTCATCATTCAATATTAACCTCTAGTGTGTGCAGATGAACCCAAGCTATAATTAAGGGAAACTTACTGAATTTTTCTTAAAATTACTAAATAATCCCTTTTAAAAAATACATACAGAAGGTGTTTAGCCACTTAACATACAGTTTTGGCATCTTCTCTATGACTGCCATTATGACTATTCATGTTTTTTCCTCAGTGGCAAAAAAGAAAAAAAAAGCACAGATTGTTTAGGAAAAGGGCTATGATGCTACTGAAAATTTATTTTTTTCTCACTGGAATTTATACAAAATGAAATTTCATGTATGTCCACATTTTGAATACTTAAAATGAAATATCAAAATCACACTTGGATACTGGGTATTAAATTTAGCTGGTGCATGGGTTTTCTTGGTCATACAGTGAGTTAATAGCTTCTGCCTTAACAAAATAAATGGGTATGGAAAGTCCTAGTGCATGGACTGGATCTTGTTTTTCATGATTATATTTGTTTGTATTGGTCCAGAAAACAAATATTTAACAAAATTCTGTTTCCTCAAACAAGTAAGAGTAGTCACAGCACTATAAATATCCCTTGGAAGGGCCCAGGACTAGCTTCTCTGAGGACCTAATGATCTTACTTCTTTTTCTCTGTTTGGTGTTAGAGGTAGGTATTCCACTCACAGTGAGGTGGAAAAAAACCACATATTGAAATGAGAAAAAGCTACTTCTCCACTGTTTGTGTGATTTGTACATACAGAGGACAAGTGACTGGCAACTAATTAATAATTTCAGGTTATTTCCTCATGTGTGCCTTGTTCTTCTATTAAAAATACCCATTGCTATAAAGAAAGACAATAAGTCCTAATGGTGAAAAATTTATAGTTTGAATTCAGATTGAATGCATATTTGGCATCTTCACTTATTAGCCTTGTGAAAAGAATAAATCACTTCTATTCTTTGTTCTTGTAATATCAGAAAATATTTGTATTTGTACCTTGCTTAGTATTGTTGTGGGGATTAGATGACCATATATATTTAAATATCTGTAAGACAATTGTTACAGCAAACACTATGTATTAGGTACACATCATCTATTATCATTATTTTTCTTATTTTAGTTAATCATTTTTACTCTTGATCAGCATACATTTTGAAAATTGACAGAAAGTCCAATTAAAACTATTTTTTAATTGATCAACTTTTGATTAAACTTGCATTAATTGAAAACCAAGCTTTTAATGAGTTTTATACTTTCAGAGTTGAGTTATGTATAAAATAAGCCAAGAATTAATAAAAATATAAAAAGAAAGAAATAGGTATTGAGTGTAGGTAACATTTTGAGACAAAACTCTTCAGGAGATCTATTATGACTTGAGCTTTGAAAGAAAATGGAAGTCTTTTTTCTAAGAAAAAATATATTTAAAAGAAGAAAAGGAAGAGAAAAGTGAAAATGAGAGTCCATAGATGACAACAGGGTTCAGTCTTTTTATTATACATTTCCATGGGTTATGAAAAGCTCAGCATGTCAGATGCAAGTCATTTCTGAGGGATTCAGAGGCTTTAGTACCCTAAAAGTTCCCCCTTGGTACTTCCTACCTTATCCTGGCATTCCTATTCACAAACACTGGGCAACCACTGACTTCTTTGTGTTTTTTATGTGCTTTAGAATCTACTGTGGTTTACAACTAGATGTTTCCCTAAAGCTTCCCAGGGTACAGGTCAGGACCTTTGGAAATCAATTGAATTATGGGGTTTGTAACTAAGTTGATGTAGGAGGTGTGGCCATGTCAGAAGACTCAGTTCATAGTATGGAGGACCTTAAAGGGTCTGTCCCTTTCCTGGGCTTTCTCATTCTTTTATTTTTTTAAATAATTCATTGATTGTATTGGTACATTTTACATATGCATCATGATCACAAGCGACATTGAGAATTTGTGCCAGTATATGACACGATTTATTTCTCATTTTTCCCATTCCCCTGCCCCCAGCACCCACCCCATATATACATAAACTGTTTCACTTTTTCTAAATCATTACATTTTTTCTCATTACTTACTCCTATTGACCTTTACTCTGAATATATTCTATTTTGCTATATCTATCATATCCTCTAGAACTCATTTACATCTTCAGTTTCTCATACCAGAGAAAAGATACAGTATTTACATATCTGTGACCTATTATTTCACTTATGAATATGTCCTGAAGATACATCCATTTGGGTATAAATGACTCAAACTTATCATTCTTTGTGGCAGAGTAGTACTCCATTTCATTTTTTTAAAGTATATCTTCTTTATCCAGTCTTCAGTTGATGGGCATCTGGGTTGTTTTCAAGATTTAGCAATCACAAAGTGAGCTGCTACAAACATGGGTTCACATATGTTGCTGTGACATAAATCTTTTCATTCTTTCATGTATATCCCTAGCAGGGGAATAGCAGGGTCAAATGGGACCTCTAATCCTAGGTTTTTGAGAAATCTCCACACTGATATCCATAGTGATTGTACCAGTATACATCTCTACCAACCATGGAGAGGGGTTCTTTTCTCCCTGCAGCCTTGGCAGTGTCATTTGCTCTTTATTTTGAGATGGCAGCCATTCTTTATGGAGTGAGAAGAAATCCCAGTGTTGTTTTTATCTGGATCTCTCAAATGACCAGTTATGTTAATCATTCTTCATATGCTTCCTAGCTGCTTTTAATTCTTCCTCTGAAAAGTCTCTATTACAGATGTCCATTTTTGAATTGGTTCTTTAAATTTGAGTGGCTGTTTTTTTTTAAGCTCTTATATTTTCTAGATAGTAGCCCTTTGTCTAAGAAACAGCTGGTAGACATTTTTACATGTTGTTGATTGTCTTTTTGCTTTGCCAGTGGTATCTTTTGCTGTGCAGAAGCTTTTTAATAGGATGAAATCCTACTTGTTGATTCCTTCTGTTAGTTCATAAAGTCTCTGCCTAAGCCATGTCTCCAAGAGTTTTGCCTAACTTGTTTTCCAGCAGGTTTAATATTTCTGTCTTGTTTTGTTTTGTTTTGTTTTGTTTTTTGAGACAGGTCTCACTTTGTAGTTTAGGCTGGCCCTGACCTCACTATGTAGCCCAGGGAAACTTTGAACTCAGCAATCCTCCTGCCTCTTCCTCCTGAATTCTGGGATTACAGGTGTGAGCCACTACACCCTACATTGTGGTATGTGGTATTGATTGCTGGTGGGTGTGAGTCACCATGCCCAGTATTGTTGTATGTGGTTACTGTAGATCAAACCAGGGACCTTGCGCTTGCTAGGCATGTGCTATAACCACTGAGCTAAATCTGCAGCCCTAGTATTTCTGTTTTAATATTTAGGTTTCTAATCCATTTTTATTTTAATTTAGTACTTGGTGAAAAAGATAGGTCTAGCTTTAGTCTTTGGCAGCTTAAAGCCCAGTTTTTCCAGCATCATTCATTAAAGAGGCTGTCTTTCCTCCATTGAGGATATTTGGCTCCTTAGTCAAAGATGAGGTGGGTTAGTGTGTCTGGAGTTGTTTCTGGATCTTCTGATTTGTTCCACTGGTCCTCTGGTCTGTTACTTTGCCAGTAGCATGCAGTTTTTATCACAGTAGCTTTATAGTATAGTTTCAAGTTGGGGAAGACAGAAAAGGTTGTTCATACACAGAGAAAAGTTTCATATGGACATGCTAGATTTTCATGAAAAAATAAAAAAATGTGGCAATGATTGAAAGGTAACTATTTTTCTAAATGAACATGTGTTTAGAAGAAGAAAAGGGATTGAAAAATTAACATGAAATTCAAAAACAAATATCCTGCTTTCTAGGATTAGTGAGGCACAACAGAGTCCAACATCAGCAGAAAGAATTGGCAGAACATTCCAAAAGCTCCATGAAAATATTTGATACTATGAGACCGAGCCCAGAATACTCGATAAGTTTCTATAAACTTTCTTATGTCTTATAGCTTGCAATTGTATTGTCTAGCAACTAAGATGTTCAATATTTTGGGGATGTGCTATCAGATTCCATTTCTGGAAAGGAGGAACTTAGTTAAGTCTTTTATACACTAGCACTAATATTGCAATTAATTTATAAATGAACATAAACATTTTTCTCTTTTATATTATTATCAAACTGCTATAGTATGAAACACTGATAGTCAGTTTTATATTTACATTTCTCCTCTTCACAACAAACATGAAAATGCTGCTTTAGTTTGAAATGATATGCTTCATAGGTGTGCATTCCCAGGAGGGTAATTTGTCAATGCTCAATTCTTTGGATTATTCTCTTAGGGGCAGCATGATATAATGAATAATATAAATCATGCAGAAAGAAATTAAGTTACTTAAAAATCAATTGTAAGGAGGAACATGATTTGAATTAAAAACTAATTGCAGTTAACTACATTTTCAGCAATTGTAGCCATCTGGATTTTATTGAAAATATTTACATTTCAATAATATCTGAAATTTAAAATATTATACAGTATGTTTGCACTTAAAATCATTTTATGTTTAATTTGTGACAATAAGTAGAAAAGGTAGGTTGTTTTTCTTTCTGAAAATCAATCCAGATTTTCAAGTTCTCAAATTTAAGTGTCTGTTATGAGTTACCTTAAAAGCTTTTTCAATATGGTTTATGAGACAGCCATATGCCAGTAGACACATATTCCACCATAAACTATAGTGGATTCAAAAATACTCAAAAACTTTCACATGATTCATAAATATCTAAAAGTATTTTATTTTATTTTATTTTCTTGTTCCATGTGATGGTAATAAAAGTATTTTTTGTTGAAAGTTTTGTACATGACTGAGTGGTGACCTCAATTACAGTGAACAAATTAGCTAAAACATTGTTGTCATAGTCACTGCTTACTTTCAAATAGAACTTCAGGTGTTTAAATATTTATTATATGACCTATACAATTGGATTTGTTAATTTTAAGTTATATTGCTTACATACTATAATTAATGAAGAACAAAATCCACTTTTTTTCATGCCTCCAAATAATTTGTCCATATCAATATTATTAAATTATTGTTACATTTTTTTAGGTTATACACCCATGCCTATAAGGAGCTTTATTCTGAAAAAAAATTGTCAAAAAGAATCTCATTGTTTTCCCTAAATAGAAATCTATGATTTCCTTTTTTAGATATAATGCTAGTAATTGATGATTATTTTTATTATTCTCATTACTTATTGAATGGCTTCTACTGGGCTGTTCATATAGAATATGATAAGAATTATCAGAAGTTATAGAACCATCAATTTATGTTTTTTTATATATAAGTTGAGTTTACTGGTACTTTTTAGGAATACGTTATGATCATGTTCTTCATTGGGGACTTGTACCTGTACATGATATATCTTGATGCTCATTTTTATTTCTACCATCAGAAGAGCCATTCACTTCTTTCTACATCTGTTTTTATTACTCCACAGATCTCAGGTTATGTTGATAAGGAGTTAATATTACCAGCTGAGTAAAGAAATTCACATGTCTAATTTTTTTTTTAGGGTCTCGCTTTGTAGTTCAGGCTGGCCCTGACCTCACTATGTAGCCCAGGCAAGCCTTGAACTCAGCAATCCTCCTGTCTCTGCCTCCCGAGTGCTGGGATTACAAGCGTGAGCCACCACACCTGGCACACGTCTAATTCTCTAACAACTCAAACCATTTATCTGGGTGCAGAGAGAAATAGGCCATATTATCCAATCATGCTTGCATGGAGATAGGGCTATGCAACTGATTTTTAGAAGGTAGAGTGAGTTAAACTTAGAAGAACTGTAAAGGAATATCTATAATGAAATTTTATATCAAATTAAAATTTTATATATATATTATGTAAAGAGTTGCATTTTCAGTGAAGATGACAGTTCAGGTATTTTACTTAACAAATAGTTCTATAAAACTGGGGTACAATTAACATGCTTCATATAGCTACTTTGTGGAGAAATTAAATCAAAGAAAATAATATGGTCATCACCTGTTCCTAATGGGACCTTTGTGGGTGGTGTTCTTTGTGGGGCTACCATTTGGAATATATTATTTTGGAATACATACTATTTCTTTTTTGTTTTGTTTTGTTTTGTTCTTGTTTTGTTTTGTTTTGTTTTGTTTTGTTGCTCTTTGGAGACAGGGTCTTGCTTTGTAGTTCAGGCTGGCCCTGAGCTCACTATGGTGCCCAGGCAAGCCGCCGCGAACTCAGCAATCCTCCTGTCTCTGCCTCCCGAGTGCTGGGATTACAGGCATGAGCCACCACGTCCAGCATTATAGTATGCGGTGTTGACTGTTGGTGGGCGTGTCTCCATGCCCAGCATTATATGTGGTTACCGGGGATCGAACTCAGGTCCTTGCGCTTGCGAGGCAGGCGCCAGAACAATGAGCTAACCCTCCGGCCCTCTTGTTTTGTTTTTGAGACAAGATCTTGCTTTGTAGTTCAGCCTGGCCCTTAGCTCACAATGTAGCCCAGGCAAGCCTCAACTCAGCAATCCTCCTGCCTCTGCCTCCTGAGTGCTGAGATTACAGGTGTGAGCCACCACACCCAGCATTGTGGTATGTGGTATGCGGTATGTGGTATTGATGGCTGGTGGGCATGAGTCACCAGGCCCAGCATTGTATGTGGTTACCAGGATCAAACTCAGGGCCTTGTGCTTGAGAGGCAGGCACTGGAACCACTGAGATAAATCTCTGGCCCTACATACTATTTCTTAACCTATAGGACATTATAATACTAAATGAAATGGACCACACACATGAAGGTAAACACCATGTTTATAATTTAGATATCAAAATTAGAAAAATACCCAGAGATTTAGCTCAGTGGTGTAGCTGCCTGACTTTGAAGTGTGAGGTCACGCGTTTGATCCTCAGTATCACAACAAAATTCAGACAAATAGAAGTCAGGGCAGTAGTGATGAGAGGAGGTACAAAAAATTATAGAATTAAAATAGTCTTTGTTTTAGGTTTATTCTTAACTAATTTGTTTTGCTGTAAAGCTGATCATTTTCACCAAGTAAAATTTATCTTAGGCTTAATGATTCTTTGAATAAACTGATTTTTAGAATGTAGATATGAGTAGTAGAATTAAAGAATTTTGACAGATAAAAGTGACTCCCAAGGAAAGAGCAAAGTTCAAAATCCTCCAAAAAATTTGTTTCTTTGCTGATTTACTTGTAATTATAGTTATAAATTCAAATACCATGAAAATCAAACTACCTACAAAAAGATAGATTATAAATTTATTTTAACTTAACTATTGCTGGCTATAAATTTAAAAGAAAATTCAGACATTTCTAACTAGAAAATGTAAGAACCCATAGAAGGCATTATTATGGACATCAAAATTCAGAAATAATTGATTTCTAAATGTGGTAAAATTTATCTAAGTGAATCCTAAATCCAAAATGTAATAGTGCAAAATATGGAAAGTCTTCTGAGCACTCAACCAAAACAAAAGATTCAACATGGACTGAAAAACTCACCTTTTGGTGCATGCTGGTTTCCAGGGATGAATTCAGGGCAAGATTGCATGAAACCTAGTGGAAAGGAGGAAAACCATCAGGAATGACTACGAGTTACTGAGAAACCATGCTGGTCCAGTCCCTGGATGTATTCCTTTCTCAGAGAAGAATGATGTGTTTAGCACTAGAATAAACTAATGCAATAATTTATCATCAATTCTTTCTATAGGGAGACAGTCTCAGACATAACACCATAGTATTCTGGTCCTTTGTTCACAATTCTTGCAATAAATTAAAACATGATTTTGGCTACAGTGTATATACAAGTCCTCTGTGAGGATTCCAGGAAATCAGTTTTCTCTCATGGATGCATCTACTTTAAGGATAAACACAAAATTCTCTTGATTAGCATACACATTTCAACACTGATTGAACAGCCCGCGTGTGTTGTTGGTGAGGATGATTTGTGTTGAGTCTCTTAGTTCACCTATCACTATACTAAAATTAATAGGTCTTTACTTTAAATTTGTAAAACAAATATTTATTTTCATATTCATACTTGATCAGCTTTCCAAAATCATTATTACAGAGTGAAAATATGGAATGCTGGTAATATTATCATTTTGAATGGAATAGGCATGTTTACAGTATATCCCTGAAGTTCTGTTTGCATTACAATAGAGAAAACCAATTTCTAATTTTTTTAAATTCTTCTACTGATCTGAGAAAAATCTAACTTTGAAGAGCACTACTCTTGTTATCAAGATTGTCTTATTGTGCACTTGTATTTTTATTATGTAATTTGATCTCAGAATCCTTAAACTCTATAATCTTCTGCCTACATAATAATACTTTTGCTATTTTATTTCTTCAACATTTTTCCTCTGTGCAAAAAATTCAAACAACATGATTATTGTCTGGATTTTAAATCTGAATTAGTAAATTGGCCCAATTCAAATTCATAATCATTGCAGTAAAATTGTGCAGCAAAACTTGTTTAGACTTCAAATAAGAATTATAAATTAGCTTAATGCTTCCATATGTTGAAAGTTTATCATAATTCTAGCTTGATTTTGTGATAGCTGAGTACTCATTCATAATATATTGATTTATTTTAGGGCATTTCATTTATAAATGAGAATAAGATGTAATATTCTCAGTTTTAGGCACCATTCCAAGAACACAAATATCTAGAGATTAAAGAAATACGCATACCAATAATATACCAATCAGTAGGTTTTCAATTATCAAATTAATGATTCTGTAAACCTCTTAAGGCCTGTATAGGACAGCTAAATTCCCAGTGGTAGCAGGTAACCTCCAAGTATGACAACATTACATTTATATAAGTATTTTCTTAATGAATAAATGGAAAGTTTTGTGTTTACAACTTAAGAGTGTATTTCAGTATGAAGTGGTATAGATTGAAATTAAGTCCTGTATTCCTTAATCTCTTTTTTTCCCTTAATCTCTTTTAAGCGAGTTTTGAACTAATATTAGTTTATAAGGTGAGACAAAGAAGCAGAGATTTGCTTAGACATAGTGACTAGGAGGAGTAGGTCTTTGGGAAAAAATGATATTGTGAAGAACATACAATCAGTCCTCATGGTCCACACTGCCAGTGTTACTCACACCTTTTAGTTAGAAACTTGAGACTGAATAAAGATAAATAATATCCTTTTATGAAGAACTAATGTGTGTCAGTTGAACACTAAGAATGAGGAAAATATTCTAAGCAAGAAAAGAATATGACCAAAGATCATATTCTTGGGAGCAACAGTCATATTAGGAGAACAATAAGTCAGTCAGTAAGGCCCCATTTTAAAACCTCTGTTTCTTCAATTCCATATTCAGAAAATGGGGGAAAAGTCTCCTGATAATCACATTGCATCATGTATCCTTTTATGAATTAATTCAACATTGAGAAATTACAATCTAGAAACTGTAAAAATCATGGAGATTCAAAGACAGTTGACAGGAAGTCCTGTATGCTTCATAAGAAACAAGCACGTAAATGGTCGATTATCATGATGAAGTACTGAGATAAAGAAGATGTAAGAGCTAAGGCAGAGGTAAACACTTGGTATTGTGTTGAAGGAATGCTCCAAACTGTACATAGATCACCTTGTCAAAGAGTGGGAGACTATTGATTTTGACAAAATAGGGAAATGTTCATCCAATCATTTGATCGATAACCCAAATGAGACTTCAGTGGCTCCTCAGTAACAAGAAAATAATCTTTATAAAATTAGGTCAAAAAAGACTTAAAATTAATAAACAATGGCATCAAACAGCAACAGCAATAATCTTGGAGGATTTGCTGTACTGCATTGTTTTAAGCTTCAGATTTTAATTACAGAAAAATCTGAGACATATAAAGAAACAAAAGGCATTGTGCACACTGAAAAGGACAAGAAATTATTGTTGATGAGAAAATCCACTGGTCACCTGTGCCATCCATTAAACTTTCTAGGTAAGAATGTAAATCAGCTTTTAAAAATATATTTAAGTAACAAAATTAAACACCATTTAAGAAAGTCACCAAGTGTGATCATTTAATCTATTACAAATGATATTTGAAGAACTAATTATATACACATTTAAATACACATTCTGGAATTGAAAATTTAGTATCAAAAAGGAAAACTTCCTTAGATAGATATTATGGCAGCTATGTTTAAAAGTGGAGAGAGAGAATTCTAAGGAAATGAAGAGCCTCAGAGTCTAATTGAACACTGTCAAGCATATCACACTGCACAGAGTGGATAACTCAGAACAGACAGGGAGTAAACAAAGTTCAGTAGGAATAGTTAGAGAAATAATCGCCAAACTCCAGCTTCTGTGGAAAATATTAATTTATACATCCCAAAACTCAACAAACTAGAAGTAGAATAATCTCAAATAATTTCAGTGCAAACTACATTCTAGTAACTTTTCAAATCAAAAGACAAAGAATATTGTGAGCCTCAAGAAAGAAGTGATTTATCACATGTGAGGCATATTAATAAGATTAAAAGGAAACCACTCAAGCAAAGTGGAGAGAAAAATGCAGTGAGATAATATATTCAAAATATTGAATACATATTCAAGAATTCTGTTCTTAGAAAACCTCTCAAAAATATAAAGAATTAAGATATTTACATATGAAAATGAGGGAATTTATTATAAGTTAATATTCTTTACAGGAAATACTAATGTGAGTACTGTATGCAGAAATTTTTAAGAATGATGGACAATAACATTTATCCACATAAAAAATGAAATATAATAGTAATGTACCTATATAATTATGGAATATATATGTATATTTGTATGTCATTTTATCTAAAGTAAAATAAAATGACAATAAATATGTGTTGATAAGCACATGATGTATGAAAATATCATTTTCATAATACAGCTGAGAACAGAGAAAATTAATCCCATATATAATCCATACTTTTTATAATACAATAAATTGGAATTAACATCACATAGTAAATGTGATGGTGTTAATATTATTCCTTGATGTAATCAGCAGAAAGAAGTTTAAACACATAGGAAAATATATAGGAGACACAAATAATATAGCCAAAATATGCATAGACATAAAGACATCTAACAAAGTCAGTAACAGCAGATAAGCAAATGGTACATATAAAAAAATGAAGGACTGGAAGTTTAGCTCAGGTGTATTGGGCCTGCTTTGCATGTACAAGGGCCTCAATTTGATCCTTGGTACTGAAAAAAAAACCTGTTGTATAATGTTCCATTCAAATACATAGACTGTTTGTCTTATACGTATAACCTCACAGTAGAATATTTTCTGATTATATACTCATGGTATAATTTAAGACTTCATCCTCTAGGTCATGAAAACTTGTTTTTTTTTTCAGTCTATGTCATAATTAAGTTTGATCTCTTCGAAAGACTCTTTTTGCTCTTAGCTCCCTCTATGTTGAAAATTATATTATTGATGTGGTGAACATTCTGACACATAAAATGTACTCCTTTCATTACACATGGGCATCTTAAAGTCTCTTTTGTCTTATATTAGTACACTGTAATACCTCAATCTACTTTTCTCTTGGTGCTCTACAGTTGCTGTACCTTCTCCTAGACTTTTATGTGTCTCTTTTTACTTTCATTAGTGCATGTTTACAGTACAAAACATCACCTTCCTTGCAGGAGGGTTGGTGTATGTATATGACATGTTTCAACTTCGTCTTCCCCTCCTTCAATCCCCCTCATTTTTCTAGCATCAGATTCATTTATTCATTTTAAAAACTTCATAAAGTCAATTATCATATATATAGTTTGTCAGAACATTATGAGCAAAAGAGAAAAACTTTGCTTAACATCTGCTATGCAGTTATCTTCCTTTCTTGATCTGTGGAGTTTTGGGGTTTTGGGGGGAGTGTTGTTTTAAGGTTTTTAAAATTATTTTTCCATTAATAGTGGTATATTTTTGATATACATTTAATCACATTCATTATTGGAAGTTTGTATCTCTACATGATATATCGTAATTCTTCTTTTGTCCTCATTCCTCTCTCATCCCTTCTGCTTCTCCCTATTTACCCAAACTTTATTTCCAGTTTTTCCTTCTCCTCTCTCCTTTCTCCCTACTCTCCCTCCCTACTTCCCCTACCTTTTTGCACCTTATCTGTACATTTTGCATTATTTATTATAGATTTTAGTCCTCATGTGTCTTATTTATTTACATGATCCTTATTTATTTCACTTAATAGTAAGGCTTCACTATACATCCATTTATCAATAAATGTCTCTAGTTTATCATTTTTATGGGTGAGTATTACTCAATTTTATTTAAAAATCCCGCACCTTTAGTCACCAGTTGATGGGCATTTGGGCTGTTTCTTAGATTTAGCTGTTAACTGTGCTGTTATAAACAGGATGCACTTGTATCACTGTGGCATGAGGCTTTTAACTCTTTTGGGACTATGTCCAGGAGGAGAAAAAGCAGGGTCAGATGAGACCTCTAACCCAAGTTCTTTGAAGAATCATCACAGTGATTTCCACAGAGGGCACACCAGTCTACATTCCCATCAAGAGTGGAGAATGGCTCCCTTCTCCCCACAATTTCGCCAGCGTTTGTTGTTAGTTGTCTTCTTGATAGCAGCCATTCTTTCCGGAGTGAGATGGAATCTCAGTGTTGTTTTCATCTGCATCTCTCAAATGACCACTGATTTTGAACATTTTTAATATGTGTCTTTACTGCTTCTATTTCTTCATCTGATAAATGTCTTTATATCAGATGCCCATTTCTGAATAGGATCTTTATATTTGTACCAGTTTGATTTTTTAAAATTCTTTATATATTTTAGAGAATAGTCCTTTGTCTGAAGAACAGCTGCTAACATTTTTTCCCTCACATTGTTTTTTCACTGTCTTTTCACTCTCTTAATGGTTTCTCTTGGTGTGCAGAAACTTATTAGTTAGATGAGATCCCATTGTTGAGTCTTTGTCTTGATTCTTGTGGTACTGGGGTTTGGTTCATAAAATATTTTCCTATGCCAATGTCCTCAAGAGTCCTACCTACTCTATCTTTCAGCAGGGTTAGTGTTACTCTTTTAATATTTAGACTTTAATCCACTTCAGTTTTAGTATAATGCATGGTAAAAGATAGGGATCTAGTTTTAGTCTTTGGCAGGTTGAAACCCGGTTTTTCCAGCACCATTTGTTAGAGTCTATCTTTCCTCCAGTGACAGTATGTGGCTCTTTGTCAAAGATGAAATCTCTTAGTATGGGGTACTTTCTGCATCTTCTAATCTGCCCCATTGATTTTCATATCTATGTTCAGTGTTTTATTTTATAATAAAACTGTGAATCCAAAACTATTATGAACAAATATGGTAGATATCTACATAACACATTTTATATATATATGCATATATACATGTAGGTAAGTATCTCTTTATGTGAAAGTGAACATTTTTCCAAACTATCAGGTATGTATGTATATCCAAATATTGACAAATTACTCTAAAAGCTACACATAGTTTTTCTCCCATTTTATGTTTCTTTAAAGGCAGCAAAAGTTGATTCTTTATGACCTTTACATTTAAATATACATAAATGATTTTTTAAAATAACTCCAATGATAAAAATTGATTTATAATCCAATTTTAGCTTTGTGTGTTCTTTCAGAATGGTCTTTAATATACAATGAGATAATATGATTTTTAACTCATTTCTGTATATGTGTAACTTTGCAAGTAGTATAGATTTTTACATTTTATTGTCAAATTGTACAAATTATCAATACATTCATGTAGTGTATTACATAGTCATATAATATTGAATAATTGATAAGTTATGTATAATTATATTTCCAAAGTTAATGGTAAAAATAAAAATCAGGACAAATGTGATTATATTCAAATTTTAGTTGGAATAATCTCCAAAGTAAGATCTCCATTCTATTCTTTTTTGCACTTTGAATTTGTAGGAGCCTTTCTTGTTCTATCAATTTCCTCTTGATAAGGTTTCATCATACCAAAAATTGCAGCTAGATGCAGCTAACTTACAGTAAAGACTCTGTTCTTGCTCTAAAATAAAGCCATTTCCCTTCAGAAAAGTACCATAAATTGCTTGAAGATTACTGATGACAGGAGCCATTGATATTCCACATGACTACTCATTAACTAATCTTTCCTTTTATCAGTTTCTATTGCCCAAGATATTTCTGCTATCAGAAAAAAAAATAGTTAAGGTTAATGAAGCATATGACCTTTTGGAATATAAGTGAATTTTCTTAGAATTTTATCACTATAACTGCCAAACAACAATACAAAGTTTCTCTTCCCTGAGTACCACTGTTCTATTTTAAACTATAAAATCACACACACACACACACGCAAACACCTAAGAAGTAATAAAAATGCCTCCCTGCAATGCTATTGCTTTATAATATCAGTGTATCACATACTGTAAATTTATTTTTTATATTTTGGCTAGCTTTGTCTACACAAGATCTTGAGAATAAGAAATCTATCCTATCATTTGTGTGTGTTTGGGTCTGTGTGTGCATGCAAGTGTATTTCCTGGGGCAGATCTTCACATAAAATTTTGAATTGCAAACTCGAATTTTTCATGATTTACTGAGTTATAGATTTAATTACAATTTGTATTTGAAGAAATTTTGCTATTTGATTTTGCTTTTAATTTTGCACAAAACACTTCTTTATCATTCAAGGTAGTATAGTGGTATAGCAGCATTATTATAATACTTTTCAAATCTGTAAGATTAACAAACTCTAAATTTCACCTAAATATTCTGCAACACTTTAAAACTTTATTTTAAAATTAAAGTAATTTAGCTGGGCTAAGTTTAATTCATTTTTGCATTACTTAAGAGCTAGATACCATTGAAGTGCCTTTTCAATCTGTGGTCCTCAATTTGTATGAAATAAGTATACATAATAGCATATTATTATTAAAACTAAATTAGTTGATGTATTGAAAAATTTAAATACCTGATAAAGACTAACTATACAGTATTTGTCAATGGCAATGTAATGATGATAATAAAGATTACATAATGGAAAAATCATGACCCTTATGGCACTCATGGTAAACAATTTGTATTTACAGCACACTTGTTCAGAACAGATTTTCCTGAAAGTTGTTGCACCCAAAATTTGATTTCCCACATTTCTTACATCAGTTATTTTGTTGAGATAAATAATTTTACTATATCAATGAGCATTAGAGGCTTGAAAACATATTTAATGATGTATTTTTATTTTTGTAATTAGACACAAATAATCCAAACATTTTAGTAGTAAAAAGATACCCATTATATATTGCAAAATTTTGTGCTCATTTAGAATTCAAATGTACTTTTAAAGGAAGTATAAATTTCTTATGAAACTTGAATGCAATTTTATTTTTAATTGAATTCTTTATTGCTACCTTTTATATACACATCATGATCACTCAATATTGAGAATTTGTACTAATAAAATGACTTCTCATTTTTTTCCGTTGTTCTGCTCCTTATATACACATGCTTTATTTGCCTTTTTAACATTATATTTTTTCTTTCCCCTCATTACTTACCCCTACCCATTTCCCTTTAAATATGTTCTATTTCATATTATCTATCATATATTCTATAACTCATGTACATCTTCAGACTCTCATACCAGAAAAAAGATAAAGTGTTTACACATCTGTGACCTATTTATTTCACTTATGAGTATGTCTGCAAGGTATGTCCATTTGACTATAAATGACTCAAACTCATCATTTTTATGGCAGCATAATACTCCATTTTATTTTTTAAAAACCCCACACACATCTTCTTTATCCAGTCTCTAGTGGATGGACATTTGGGTTATTTCCAAGATTTAACTATCACAAATTGAGCTGCTATGAAGAAGGTTCCACATATGTCATTGTGATATGATTCTTTTAACTGAATATAATTTTAAAGCATATATCAATTACTTTGTTGCCTTAGTTACTTTATTGTCCCTAAAACACAAAGCACACGAATCACAACTTTAAAAAAAAGGTTTATTTTGGTTCCAAGTTTAAAGAGATTTAAATCCATAGTCCTGAGTATGAGGTCTACAGTAGAGAAACTGGTTATGACCTGCCATCAGGAAGTAGAGAAATCAAGGGAAGAGGGAGCCAGAACACCTTTCCAGCCACACCCCTACTGACCTACCTCCTCCTCCCAGCCTTTAACTCTCAGTTTGACAATTGGCTGTATACTCATCTGTGGACTCATACACTGATGAGTGTCACAGACCCATGATCCAATCAGTCTCCCAAAGCCTCACCTAGGAGCACAGGAAGCTTTGGAGGGATACCTCACTATAAAAAATAATATCATAATCACCTTTGTCAATTATACTTCATTGCTTGTACAATTATTTCTGTAGCCTTTTTGCATTCAAATTATATTTAATAATGATTTATGAAATAGCATACTGCAAGGACTGTATGAAGAACCTTTGTACTCTTTCATTTCAACACTGAAACAAATCTGTGCTTTAGTTGGTATGTTATTCCCATTTTACAGTTGAAAGAGGTAGGTTCCATGAGTTTATCAAAGATGTGCCAACAAATAAGTAGGAATATATGCAAGTAGAAAACAGGACTTCTGACTAGTACATTACTTTTTAACTTTTAAGCATTATATTCCTATTATCTAGGTTTATCATTTTTATAATGATATTAAGATAGAGTAAACTCAGTTTCTAACTTTGACTTTATATTTTCTTTCTTTTTTTTTTTTTCTTTTATGGTACTGGGTATTGAACTTGGGTCCTTGTGCTTCCAGGGTAAGTGCGGTACCACTTGAGCTAAATCCCCAGCCCTGATTTTATATTTCAAACTCTTTTAGGACAATGAGGCATTAATACATGTGTTTGTACACATAATATTTATATATGTATTTAATTTATGATAGACTAAACAAAGAACCCAATGTTTATTTGATTTGTACAGTTAATAAGCTAATGCATTTAGTTGTCTACATCTTCAAAGTGTATGAAAAGATAGGATAAATATGTAAAGTATGAAATTGAACATTCATCTGAACATATCCCGTAATCCCCCAGTGGAAAACCACTATTTACTATTTTAAAAAGCCTTTCTTGTAAAGGGGAAAAAATGAACAGCCAGAATATGAATCTTCTTCAGTAAAAAAGAGAGCATTTGTCATTTATCCATAACATAAAATGAGTTTAACCTCCCTGGGCATAAGTGTGTATATTTGTAATTTAGGTACTTAATTACTTGTAGTCAAGAGGGAGCCTTGAACACTTCTGGCCCTGACTTTCTGTTTGCTAAAGAAAGAGATCTCATTATCATAGCCTGTCCTGGGGAGACTTGGGGGTCAGAAGAGAAAATGGCATTTTACCAGCAAGGAGAGAAACATTGTTACACAGTGTTGTTTTTTCAATTTATCCATTGATAAAAATGCCTGGGTCCTCATGTACAGTAGATACTATTACACAAATTCTCCAGAGACTGGAGCAAATTTTGGAAGTCACAGTGCTTCAATAATACATGATATAAAAAGGCCTTATTGTGGTATCTGAAGTGCTTTTCTTCCCTCCCAGTTGTACTTCCTTGTTAAAAATAGACTTTATTGGGCCAGAGATTTAGCTCAGTGGTTCCGGCGCTGGCCTGTCACAAAGTCCTGAGTTCCATCCCCGGTAACCAGATACAACAATGCTGGGTGTGGTGACTCATGCCCACCAGCAACCAATACCACATACCACAGTGCTGGGCATGGTAGCTCACACCTGTAATCCCAGCACTCAGGAAGCAGAGACAGGAGGAGTGCTGAGTTCCAGGCTTGCCTGGGCTACATAGTGAGCTCAGGGCCAGTTTGAACTACAAAGCGAGACCCTGTCTAAAACAAACAAACAAAAAAAAAATAGACTTTATCCACTGAACCAGAAAGTACTGTGTAGGCTCTATTTTGGGTAAGCACAGTAATCTTAACATAAGAATAAGTGATGGGATAAGCAGAATTCCTTTAATATTTTAAAATAATACTAAGCAATATTTTATTTTCACTAATGTTCCTGGACTGCTTTACCCAGTTTTTTTTTTCAGCACTCTTGAAGCCACTGAATGGCAAACTCTTGAAATTCATAATTCAAAGTGTGTGCTTTTGTGTTTGTGTGTATGTGTGTATGTCCCCTGAGGGCAAGTTCAAGGTTTTTTTTTTTTTTTCTCAGTTGTAATTTATTGTTCCATAAATTTCTGGGCATGTGTAAATGTTTAAGTATTAGGACATAAATTCCACTAATAATTATTTCAATAAAGATATAGATGAGGAAATAAGCAATCTTTAGAGTTACAGTCAGGCCGGGCGTGGTGGTTCACACCTGTAATCCCAGCACTCGGGAGGCAGAGACAGGAGGATTGCTGAGTTCGAGTCTTGCCTGGGCTACATAGTGAGCTCAGGGTCAGCCTGAACTACAAAGTGAGACCCTGTCTCAAAAAAAAAAAAAAAAAAAAAAAAAAAAAAAAAAAAAAAAAAAAAAAAAAAAAAAAAAAAAAAAAAAAAAAAAAAAAAAAAAAAAAAAAAAAAAAAAGAGTTACAGTCAGTAATAACAATCCTGGGTTGCTCAGTCAGTCACTATTCCTAACTCTGATATCTAGTGACTGTCCTATTTTTGTGCCCAAATTAAAATTTACCAATACCTAGTTTCATCTTGCCTCCTTTATTTCTCTATCAAATCTATCAGTAATCTAACTAGAGAATATATTTCATGTGAAAGTCTTTCTCTAATTGTAAAATTATATCCTTTTCTCTAAATTGGGAATAAAACTTCATGTTTTGTGACAGAAAATTCACATATTGCTGGATTCTTAAACAGTAATTATTTTAGAAGACTGAAACACTTTTAATATAAGAATTGAAATAACAGATATATTAGTTTGTATGAGAAGTTACATACTACAAAGTTCATGTTCTCCAGAATAAATTACATGAAATTAATAATATAGAACACTGGGCCGGAGGATTAGCTCAGTGGTTCCAGTGCCTGCCTCGCAAGCACAAGGTCTTGAGTTCAATCCCCGGAAACCACATATAATGTTGGGTGTGGAGACTCACGCCCACCAGCAATCAATACCACATACCACAGTGCCAGGGCATGGTGGCTCATGCCTGTAATCCCAGCACTTGGAGGCAGAGACAGGAGGATTGCTGAGTTCGAAGCTTGCCTAGGCTACATAGTGAGCTCAGAGCCAGCCTGAGCTACAAAGTGAGACCCTGTCAAAAAAAAAATATATATATATATATATAAAACACTTCATATTTTTAATTGAATGCCTTCTTGGTATATTTTATATACAGCTCACTATCACACTCAACATTGGGGAATCTGTACCAGTATATGTCACAACTTAATACTCATTTTTACCCATGTCTCTACCTACCTACAACCTCCCACTTTTTATATGCATGTTATTTCTTTTTCTTTCCAAATCATATATATTCTTTCCCCTCATTACATTCCCCCACCACATTCCCTTCGAATATTTCCTGTTTCACAAAATCTATCAAACACTCTGGAACTCATTTACATCTACAGATTCTCATACCAGAGAAGATATGGTATTTACATATCTGTGATCTATTTCACACTAATAAGTGAAATAAATAGAACGCTTACAATTTTTAAACTGCAAGAAAAAAATCCTTAGCAGTAAAATTTTAGCTAGATTATAATTCGCAATGTGACAGATCAGAAAAATAAATGTCAGTATTGTTCTTTATCAAGTTTTAACCAATGGCAACAAACTTTAAACTGAATTAAATGTAGTACTTAATTTCAGAAACAAGCAGAATCTCTGGCATCTGGGAAATAACTTTGAATTCAAGCGTAGGAAAAACAGAAGTGGATCTCTCCTGAACAGAGCTGCTGCACCAGAAGGCTTAGGACATTAGCATCAGCACACAGAGTTTTAGTTTTCATGGACATGCTCATCCAGCTTTCTCGCTAGAGAATAAAAAAGCTGTGGTAATACTGAGAAGACCTATGTCTCCAGGAGGGAGACACCGCCAGGGCAGCCAATTACTCTACAGGGGTCATTTCTTTTTTCCAGCCCAATCCTCTAATTGGCTGTTCGAATGGATCTTTCATGGAAAGTTAGGACATTAAGTTTACTTTATAAAGAAGTGGTGGGCCGGAGATTTGGCTCAGTGGTTCCAGCTCCTGCCTCGCAAGTGCAAGGTCCCTGGTTCAATCCCCGGTAACCACATACAATACTGGGCGTGGTACGCCCACTGGCAATTAGTACCTCATACCACGGATGTTGGGCTTGTTGGCTCAAGTCTGTAATCCCAGCACTCGGGAGGCAGAGGCAGGAGGATTGCTGAGTTCAAGGCTTGCCTGGGCTACAATAGTGAGCTCAGGGCCAGCCTGAACTACAAAGTGAGACCCTGTCTAAAAAAAAAAAAAAAAAAAAAAAAAAAAAAAAAAAAAAAAAAAAAAAAA
>PVIC010019985.1:5144-30101 GCA_004025085.1 Thryonomys swinderianus | reverse complement strand
TCACTGGCTGCTATGCTGTCCTCTAGGTCTGAGATTCGGTTCTCTGCTTCATTCATCCTGCTGTGCAAGCTTTCATTCTCCTTCATCATTCCCTGGAGTTCTGCTTGAAGCTGTTTAAAAGGTTCCATTGCTTCTGCTAACTTGGATTCAATCATCTCACTGATCTCTTCTTTAATGAAGTCTTTCACTGAGGACAGTACCTCTGTTTTGATTTCAGAGATGAGTTCTGCTTTCCATTTTACTATATCTGCTTTAGTTACCATCTCCAAGAGTCCTGATGTTTGAGTTTCAGTTTGCCCTATTTCCTTTTTCTCTGAATTTCCCTGTGGTGGTGATCTTTGTGTCTGGTTTTTTGTGTATTTTCCCATTTCTACTTTTTCTTTGTTTTTAATGCTCTTCTTTGACTGATGACAGGACAATGTTTGTTGTAGGTCTCTTTGTATTATCTGGGGCCCTTTGGAAGCAGCACTTTCCTGGGGAGTCCTCCTTGAATCTGTAATAACCCTTGAGAGTTCTCACTCCTGACACATCATGGTAGGTATTTGAGCAGAACAATCACATCATGTTTGTTACCATAATACAATAAATGCCAATATCAGTACTAAACACAGTAAATAAGATAAAAAGTTTTGTTGGATTCTATATTGGATACTTTGTGCTTATGAGTTACCTCTATGTCTGAGTCCTCACTGCACAGCTCCGGGATACAGTGGGCTGCTGGGCGGCCTTCAGTCTACTGGAAATGGACTGCACCCTGCAGCTGGGTCCGCGTGCTGCTCCCTCAGTCCCCCGGAAGCAAGGCACAGTGGGGCCGCATCCGCTGGGTCCGATCCACTCGCGGCTGGTCCCTCAGTCCGCTGGAAACACGGCACGGCGGGCCCGGAGCTGCTGGGTCCGGTCTGCCCGCCGCTCATTCCCCAGTCTGCTATTGCCAATTTTTAATGATGTCGCAATATAAGTGTGGAGATGTTTTGAGAGTGACTTCATAAAAGTCACCATAGCGCGCCTGAGATTTAGCTCACTGGTTCCAGCACCTGCCTCGCAAGCGCAAAACCCTGAGTTCGATCCCAGTAACCACATACAATGCTGGGCGTGGAGACTCACGCCCACCAACAATCAATGCCACATACCACAGTGCCGGGCGAGGCGGCTCACGCCTGTAATCCCAGCACTTGGGAGGCAGAAGCACGAGGATTGCTGAGTTCGAGGCTTGCCTGGGCTACACGGTGCGCTCAGGGCCAAGCTGAACTACAAAGCGAAACCCTGTCTCAAAAAAAAAAAAAAAAGTCATTTGTGGAAATCTGGAAGGACAAGGATTAAAGGAAATTAAGAAGGTGTAGGGAAATAAAGGGTGAATCTCAAGAGCAGGTACCAAAGAAAGTGTTTTGAGAAGGGGGAGAGATAAACAGGCACAAACGCTGTTCATAAGCCAGTGAGAATTCAATACTGGCCACAGAAATTGAAGATTTTGTTCACAGAAATTGAAGATGTTGGACATTGGAGTTGATCAGAAACAAGTAAATTGTATTAAAAGTAAAGCATATGATGGGTTGACACTGAAAAGCACCCAAATGTATTATTTTCTCTCATATACCTGAATCCTGTGTAAGTACAGAGAATACAAATGTTCTAGGATTGGCGGTTTTGTGTAGAAATGAGAGAATTGTCAGAGTTAATGCTATTCTAATTTGTTAATTAGTATCCTTAATGCAGTTGACAACCTGATTGGGTTTTGAAAGAAAGAACAAGGCCAAAAAATTTAGCATGTTTGTGTAGAGAACTTAATTTTATTAATTTAAAGAAGCTAACAATATAATCTAGAGAAATTAATAAAAGGCAGAGAAATCAAGAGGTTTAACAAATGTGCAAAAATGGAAGAAGTTAAGACGCTTGTGACATAAGTAAAGCCAAAGTGCTGTGAAAATCAGGTTGCTAAAAGAGTGAGTAGCTGTGGTGAGAAAGAGGCATAAAGAAGTAAACATTCAAAGCCCAGTGTTGAGTGAAGATAAAATCCAGGGAATGATTTACCAGCTAATACAGAAGAAGTGAAGGGCATTGTGTCTGCAGAGGAAGCAATGAACTGTCTCAATCTGGGGGCTTATTATCCCAGAAAGTTAAAATCACATAGGAATGATTCAAGATTTAAAATACAAAAGAAAATCATGAGATGAGTATCAAAACGTTCAGAAAGTTATTAGGACCCTGCAAGTCTAGTTTCTCCTTATGAAATATTTAAAATAATTTTTCTCTTCTTTAGTGTGTACCTCCCATGGAAATGTATCATGAATTCTTGGCAGTGTAAATGTCTATCACTTTCTGAAGATTAAGCGGAAAGCTTTTCATCTATAAAATCATATGTTTTAGTTTTCTTTTTCTTTTCTTTTTTTTTTTTTTTTTACTTTTGAGGCAGGGTCTCGCTTTGTAGTTCAGGCTGGCCCTGAGCTCACTATGTTGCCCAGGCAAGCCGCCACGAACTCAGCAATCCTCCTGCCCCTGCCTCCCGAATGCTGGGATTTACAGGCATGAGCCACCACGTCCGGCAACACACCCTGTTCTTTTATCAGAGCTGTTGCACCTTTCTTTCTCAAAAGTGTTAAAGTTTTTTTTAAAGCTTTTTTATGCTTTCTCACACTGTCTATTTCCTTGCATTTGTTTTTTCCCCCCATTTATTCTCCTTGGCATGTGTTTTGCATTGAAAATTCTCACCAAATTTTGATCATTTCTTGGTTTCTACTCACATGTGTGAAGAAAAAGTTGTTAGCTCATATGAAGCTAAAACTCTATTTGAAAGTTCTTTGTTACTTTGTTAGACTGTTCCTTTTGTTTGGGTCTCAGGAAGAGGTTAATCCTGTCGATATTCAATAAAAATTATTTCATTTAGTCCTAGTCTCATTTTTAAGTTTTTTTTTCTTCTACTTGATGTTTTACATGGTATCACCAGGGCTGGAGTCTTTAATTTTTCCAAAGAAAAAGTATCCATTACCTACTAGAGTGAAGATGATTCCTGGATGTTTAACTTCTTATGTAGATTTTAATTATTTTTTCTCTTTTTTTCCCTATGCATCCCTCCCCTATTACTCTGAGAATCTTGACATTTCAACCTCCTGAGACTCTCCATGGTCTACATTGGGGCATCTAAACTTGTTTCTCCCTAGCATCTCCTGTAGGCATTCAGATACTGTCTTTTGTATTCTGTTCCATCAACTCTCCTCAAGTATTTTCTATTTTAAACTATGTGTTGATATTTCTCATCAATATTTGTCTCTTTTTCCATTTCCTTTGTCTCTGTACGTGAAAATCTTTTCATTTTGTATAGTAACTAAGGGCACAATTTCAAGCTGAGCTTTAGGTTGAACCTTTGCTGTGACATGTCACTAGGTGATAGAACATAAGCAGTTTAATTTCCTTGTCTGTTCCATCATTTTTTTCTTTATTTTTTCATTAGTAGTAATAAGAGCATCTATGTCACAGGAGTTATGCTTATAAAGTACTTAGAATAAGGTCTTGTACAAAATATCTGTCAAATGTCAACTGTCACTGTTATCACTGTTAATACTATGATGATGATGATTATTATTATTATAAACTTCCAGATGTACACCTCAGTGGTAGAGCACTTGCCTAACCAGGCACAAAGTCTAGGTTTGACCCCTAATGTTACTGAAAGTGTGGGGGGAAATATTATTGTGATGATTTAGGAGTTTCTAGTGGAAATGGAGATAAACACATGCCTTCAACTCACTATGTTGCTATTACTTTGTTTTTAAAATGTAAATGGTTCGAGTGATAACTGTATTATTAATTGTTCTTGAGAGCTTAGAATAGAAAAGCAATTTTAGTGAATTTTCATAAATTATATTTCCTTATGAGCTTGAAATGAATGACCTTTAAATATCAGGGACATAGGTCTTTGCATTTCTTCACTGCAATATCCCATTAGTAGTTTTATACTAATGCTAGCTTTTCTTATGGTCATTAAATGGTAGAGGCATTTCCATATGCCTCATGCACATATAAAATGCCCAAGGGCAGAAAGGGGGTTCATGTTTTCATTGCCTTCTCCAGAGTGAGGAGATATTTCTTCAGACCACCCAGCAAGTCTTCATTCATGTTTCTTTGATTACAGTTTACAGGATTACCATTGAACTGCTTGCTGGCAATGAAAATAGGACCAAAAAATTGACTTGTGTTGTCAAACTGTGTGTCTTTGACTAAGAATAGCATGCTAAGTCCTTGAGTTACATGGAGCAGGAGTAAATGCACAAAATTAATTGTTCCTTTATTAGAAAAAGGAGAAATGGGTGCCCAGTAGGTACCTAACTGTTGGAGAGAAAGTTATTCTCCAGGGTGCTCTGTAAATTCATAAGTATTGAGAATACTTCAAATAAAATCTAGACAAACATTTTGGTGAGCATATTGGGAAAGATAAAAGTTTATTTCTCCCACTGGTCTTTGCAAGATAAGCATCTTATAATACCTAAAACTAGATTTATTGGTAATTGAAACAAATTGCTATGGTAACTTAAAGCTTGGGTGTTACTGTTGCAAATAGCTAGTTTTTCGATTCAGAGAAAAATGTGTAATCCTTCACAACTAACTACTTCTTTCTTCTTCGAACAATATACATAAAATTAATAAAAATTATATGAGAGATATAATCATATTTTGCATCCAGACATGAATGTCAAAGCTATTTTTGCCTCTTATTTTGGTCCAGAGAAGATCTAAAAAGAATGAGAAATTTACTTTCCTGACTGCCTATAATCCTGAGTCTTCAGATAATGAACTATAATTCTCCAATTTGTCTTATGCAGTTTAGTGAGCTAACTGCAATAGCACTTTTACAGTTCAACCTGGTCGAAAATCAAACTGTGTAAGTTGTGATAAACGTACTGGCAATTAAGAGCCAGCCAGATGTATTATCTCCAGATGGCTCATGGGGCTTCTTGAAGTTTGGAGAGTCATTTCTGTTTCTGCTATACTTTGGTATTTTTACGTTGATTATGGAAGCTCTCTGTGTCCTTGTTGACTTGCAGATATGCAAATTAGTCTTATCGAAGCTTGCCTGGTTTCTGTGATGGAAAGTTTCCAAGTAGATACATAGCAAAACTTCACAGTACGTTCACTCTCAGAGTCTGCAAATTTTCATGAGTAAGCTCCTGATTTTGGAGAGAAGTAGTGAGGGTTTGCATTTTTTCACTGTATTTTTGAAACATTGTCCTACTAGAGGCTGCATTAACAAGAATAAAAGTAATGCCTCTAAATAAATCTAATAAATTCTGTGGTACTTTTTCTTTGAGTTCTCCACTTCCTTGAGTAATTTTGCCTCCAAGAAAATCACGTAATTCTGAAGTAGAAGGTATTCAGAAAGACATAATCTACAAAAAGATTATTTCTTTGATACACACTTCATTAACATTAAATGTTTAAAAAGCTTAGTGTTGAATTTTTTCAGAAGTTTTGTTAATATACAAATGTACTCAGTACTGTGATTATCATTCGAAGTTGAATAAACTATTTTAAACAGATTTGGAGTTAGGAGTCAGAAAGGATAGATAACTGAGTCATAAGCAGAAAAATAGCTATTTTTAGAATCTGAAGAAGTGAATAAATTCTGTATATTTATTCATAGAGATGTAACATTTACTGACAGTATTTAAAATCCCAAATCAACCAGAAAATAGTTGCTTCATTTTGTCTCCTAGGCATTACACATTACTTTACTAATGTAAAATATTTCTTAGTATTTTGAACTTATCTAACTACCTATAGGAAATTTCAGTCTTTGTTTTTTGTTGAGATAATAGATTTCTTCATTAGCTATATGTTGATAATACACTATCTAGTAAAAGAAAACAAGCCTTATTCACGTTTTATTTTTAATTCACTATACTTTTATGCTTGTGTACATTCAATTCCATTTATGATTTATAATATTTAACAAGTAGTTAATTTGCTGTACAAGAACAAATAATGTTTATAAATATCACCATTTTATATACAGTGAGGAGTTAAACATGGTGCAAGGTAGATATGAGTTAGAACACAAAGTCCCTTGAATTCCAGATTCAGCCTTTATTAGAGTCTAAATAGACAATGTGATCAAAATATACAATGAATATTTAAATTTTAAAATCATTAAATAAAAATACATTGTCATTAAACCCCCTCAATGTACTTCCCCTCATCTGAAACACAGTCATTTCATCATTCTCGTCATTTTAGGCAGCAGTTCCAGAAGTCCGCTTTCATGAGTACTGTTGAGAAATATAATAAAAATATAGCAAGAGGTGCTGTTTAGTGCCAAAGATCAGAAGAAGAAGCTTGTAAAAATAATATATGTTCTTAACCACTTTTTTCAACAGATCTAGCGCCATCCAACTTCTGATTTTTGCCCAAAGTCAAATGATCATGAAAGGTAAATATTTTGAACTGATTCAAGATATCGGGGCATCCAAACAGCTCAACTAAAGAGACTCATTAAAAATGATTTCCAAACTGCTTTGGAAAGTGGCAAGAGTGATGGGATGAGTATGTACAGAAATCAGTGTGGGGACTGCTCAAAAAGCTAGGATTAAAGGTTTCATTTGAGCCTGCTATTCCTCTGCTAGGAATATACATGAAAAAATTTTAAAAACATCATATCATAGTGACATATGTGGGCCCATGATTATAGCAGCTCAGTTTGTGGTAGCTAAATCTTGGAAACAAGCCAAATCCCCATCATCTGGAGACTGGTTGAAGAAGACGTGGGCTTTTTAAAAAATAAATGAAATGGGTTATTACTCAGCCATAAGAAATGATGCTAGAGACATTTATACTTAGATGGATGTGCCTTGAAGATTTACTCATAAGTGAAATAAATAGGACACCAATGTGTGTGTGTGTGTGTGTGTGTGTATGTATATACCATTGTTTCTCTAGTATGAGAAACTAAAGGTGTAAATGAGGTCCAGAATGCATGATAGATAATGAAAAATAGAAAGAAAATATTCACAGGGAAAAGGGAAGGAGGCCGAGGAAAGTAAAGAAGGGAAACAAATTGATGGCGAAAACAAAGGAAACAAAGCTATACATGTAGGGAGGGGTTGCAGAGAGGGTAGGGGAATGGGAAAGATTAAAATCAAAATATATTATGTACAAATTCTCAGTTGAATATGATTTTTAAAGCTCTTTATATATTCTAGATAGTAGGCTTTTGTCTGAGTGACACCTGGTAAAGATTCTTTCCCAAATTGTTGGTTGTCTTTTCAATCTGCTGGTGGTTTCCTTTGCTGTGCAGAAGCTTTTTTAGTAAAGAAGATACCATATGTTTACTTCTTCTGCTAGATCTCACGCTCTAGAAGTTTTGTTCATAAAGTGTTTTTATAACCCAGTGTCTCCAAAAGATTTTCCTAACCTGTTTTGCAGCAGGTTTAGTGTTTCTGTTTGAACATTTAAGTCTCTAATCCACTTTGATTTTAGTTTAGTACATGGTGAAAGAGATGGATCTAGCTTCAGTCTTTGACAGGTTAAAGCTCAGTTTTTCCAGCACCATTTGTTAAAGAGACTGTCTTTCTGGATCTTCTAATCTGCTCCACTGATCCTCAGCTCTGTTACTTTGCCAGTACCAGGAAGTTTTTATCACTGTGGTTTTATACTAAAGTTTCGAGTTGAGGATCGTAATACCCCCACTGTGTCCTTGGTGCTTAGAATTGCTTTTGCTATTCTAGGTCTTTTGTGATTCCAGATAAAAATGTTCAGAATTTTCTTTAGATCTGTGAAATATGCTATTGGGATTTCAATTGGTATTACATTGCATCTACATAGTAGTTGTGGGGATATAGTTTAAACAATAGAGGATGCAACACGGATCAGAGTGGGTAAAAGCTAAAGAGAGAAAAACTTTACCCTACTTTACCAGGAATTCTTTTCTTATTATATCTCTGTTGGGAACTGAATTATTTATACTTGTCGTGTAGCTGATGCCACATTGATATCACTGTTGCTTCCAAGGAGCATCTTTATTTGTTTGTTTTTATCCATTTACGTGTCTTATCCCTCAGAAACTTATTTTAATCTTTTAATGTTGATGTCCACTTGTAACTTTTTTTATTATTCAGTAAACTTTATTGGTACATTATATACACAGCTCACAATCACACAAAACATTGGGAAATTTTTACCAATATGCGACACAGGTCGATTCTCATTTTTACTCACATCCCTGCCCACCACCCCCTCCCCACCCCACTTATAACATTTTTAACTTGTGTATTTGTATTTACATAAGCAAAATTTGATGTACCTTCATTATCTTTATCATATGAACATGTTTTTCAAATCCTATGGATAGTATATGTCTCTCTTGTCCCTTCCAAATGCTACCTAATGCCCACAGAATAGGTCTAACACATTTGACCTACAAAATACTGCAGTGTGAAGCATTCTCAACATCTGTGACTGCTGCTGCCATAGAAAACATTGTAGTGAATATCTTTAGACATGTCTCCTTTGTGCTTTTGTGAAAGCGCAAATTTTACTTCTTTCAGTGCACTTACATGTGGTTTGACTCAGCAGCTCCACATTGCTCCATACTCTTCCACCAATAATGCATGAGTCATCTTGGAGTCTAAAGACGAATGAACTTTTTCCAAAAAGTGCCAGATACTAAATATTTAGCCTTTATAGTCACATAAGTTTTTGTCTTTCTTTTTTGCTCTTCTGTTAATCACACATCAAAAACATAAAAGCAGTTTTTATCTGATAGGCTATTCATTTAGCCTTCATTTAATCTTTGAGCCATTCAGTAACAGGATCTAGCTTCATATCATACCAACAGTTAGCAGATAATTCACTGAAATTTAGTCTGTGTAATGAATATACAGAGATAACTCACCATTTCAAGTTTTTCTTTGTTATTAAATATTTTTTATCACTTATTTCTTAACATTTGGGTTTATTCATCAGTAAACTTCCTACTTTTTTTTCTCAATTTTCCAATGTGATTTGTATATATTTTGTTGCTTCTTAGTGGCTCTGTTATACTGGGTAATAAGTTATTGTCAGTTTTAGGCACTTTCAGGAACTTTTTCTAGTTTTCTATTCATTTGGATTATCTGTGGTGTTTTTCAGTGAGCAAGGCTATTCAGTTATAAATAGGTAAAGTCAGCAAGGACAACAGTGAATTTCTGGGTGATGAAGTACTTCTTTTAAGTCTGAATGATCATTTGGCATCAATGCTGCATTACAGTAACATTGAGTGGTCTGTGCACAAGACTATGACAAGTCACTCTTCAGATGATTTGATATACCTAAGGCAATTGAGACCAATACTTCAAAAATCAAAGGATTTAGGTATTAGATGGGACATCAATGTTTTTTTTTTTCTTAATCCACTTTTCCTGCTATAAAACATAGCAGATTAGGGGAGGTACTTACTCAAATTTCCCACAGGTGTGGTAGTTGGAGGCAGAAGTTGCACCAGAATCTTCTGCCTTACACTTCATTCTTCTTCACATGATAAATTTATAAATGCAGTGGTTCAGGAGTAAGTACTTGAGGAGGTTCCAGAGGAGAAAGGATGTCACTGAGGTAAATATACATAGTATGCAGGAAAAGGCAAGTGCAAGTTTTCTTAAGATTGACTGGTTTTTGGTAAATGTTAATGCTATTCTGTTTTGTTTTTGCTAATGCTACTTTTATAATGTATTTGATTGTCATTTACTGGAATGATTATAAAGTCATTATAATTCCCTCTCCCAAATGGTTATGTAGCCTGTGGCTTTTCTCCATACACCCCAGGCAAAAATTGTACTATTTTCTTTTCTTTTAATGCTAGATCCTAAACACTAGTGTGTCTTTCTGGCTGCGCTAAGACTGGGAAATGAGGTGAAACACTGCGATAGCGCTCACCATCACGGCTTCTGGAGAGCTAATAGAGTGTTCTCCAGCTGCCATGGCCTGATATATGCAAATTTAGAAATTCAGTTCCCTCCAACAGTATTTGACAACAAAGCCTGTCAAGATCTGTGCCTCATTTTCCATACTAAGGGAAATTCTTATAAGAAAACAAGGAATTGTTGAAAGCCTTTTTAACTTAAAACAGGTTATTTCACATAGGCCTTTTTCAGATCCATAGTGATAGTACTAAGGAAGACAAATTTTTCTTCTTATGGCAGACTTTTTGGATTTTACACAATGACGATCACAAAATAAGACTGTGGAACCTTATCTGTAAAGTTCTACAAACACCACACAACAGTTGATGTATAGGATCTTCAGCATTGAGGATTTATATATTTGTGAAAAAGGTAGCTGTAGAGTAGCCATATTTTGAATGGGATTTATAGGCAAATATATATGGCAAGAGTTAGATATTCTAGCTTTATTTGTTCTATATTAATGTTCCCACACTATTTTATTTCCTCCTGTAAGCAGCCCAGTAGAAGGTTTTAAGTCTTTTCCAAACCTGTCAGCTAGATGGAATAGTACAAAGGTCACATTCACAGTCTTTATTCAGATGAAATTCTTTCCCAACCTATCTTTCTCTGCTTTATGCCAAACATTCCTGAGCAATGGTGTCTACCTGATGCATTTTGTATACTCCAAATGGACCAAGAAGATATTTAAATGCTAGAAACATTCAAAGGAACTGAGAAGAATTCTTTATGCCATGTATCCTCGTTCCTCAGTGTTATCTACTGCTGATTTGGATGCCTGCTATGCTTATGCTATTTCTCTCGCCTTTAAAATACCGAGAAAAGTATGCTGAGATTTTCTTTCCTCTCTACCCCTTACCTTAGCAATATACTTCATTTAATTCTACTATTTCTCTTTGTTGTGTAGCCTAAGGGCACTGTTCAAATACCTTGCTTATTTTTCTACAAGTCAGAAATGTATTCCTTGCTTGAATGCAGAGGAAATGAGAAAGGGGAGATGAGATAAGAAGGTCTGTCCTCATTGTATTTTCCTCAGGCAAGAAATGTCCTAGTTGAGAAGTCCAAGCTAGAAAGGAACTCAGAAAACATTGGCATTTTCCTTCTGTTGTTGAACAATATTATCTCAATTCCATTCCTTTCTAAAAGCTGATTGGTGACAAGCATTCTATGGTGAAGTTATAGGGTCTTTCCTAATGCCAAGCAAGTCCACCTTTTGGGGTGACTAAGGCCACTCCTACTGTTGCAAAAGATTTATCTAAAATATTCATTCTACTCTTTTCTTGGAAAAATGGGCACTGCCTTACTACCATTTCCATACTATCATATAGGATTGTAACACACTATCACAACTAATTATACTTACAGATAGAGCCTAGGTAAACACTGAGATTACAAAGGTGACCATAAACAAATGCCTTAAGAAATGCAGACTAGAATGCCAAAACATAATATACTTACTAGTTGGTACTATAATGAATTGCAATGTGTTGTTAATTGATGAGTGATAATATCTTAGTTATGAAATGAATGGTTCCTGCAAATTATTCCCAAGGTAATTTCTCCCTATATCCTCAGGGAAAAGCTAGAAAGACAAAGTGACATATCTACTGAAATAATGTATATGTAATAACTAAATATCCTTACAACTCAGAAATATTTTAATTATTTGTGGAATGATATTAAATTTGCATGATCAACTATCAGAGGTATGGTCTTTTCCCATCCCCTTTAGAAGGAATTTAATAGGTAACTGATTAACTTCTTATCAATATACAATTCAGGCAAAGAGTCACATGTCTCACTAATGGGCTTGCTCTCGCTGTGGGGATCACTGCATACTGACTGTACAAACTGACACTGTTTCGGATACTCAGTCTTTCGTGTGAGGGCAAATCCTGCTCTATGGAAAAACTAAACATATCAGCAATGGCATCAATTGCTTATAAAATAGTGATTTTGCTCTCATTATTAATAAAAGTTCTTCATTAACTATGGTCTCCTCCCAAAGAACAGTTATTGTTTTTCTTTTCCCCCTCTGTGAAGACAGTAAAGGGGAATCATTCTTATGGGATTTGTTTTCATGACAATCTTAAATAAAATCACGAACAGCAAGGAAAACGCATCTACAATCTCCTGGATTTCTTCATGAAAATTACGCAGTTCCAAGAACAGCATTTATCGATGATGAAAGCTGGTGTTGTGGTTGTTCACTGGCTATCTCATGATAATAAGCAGAGAGGTGGCGATTTTCTTCTCTTCTATAAATTACAAAAGAAGTCTTAAAATTATATCCCTCATTCTAGCTCAGTGAATAGTGCTCTGCTTGGCACTCCTTAGGTACAAGTTCGACATTTCCACTGACCACATGCTACAGATGTCACATAATATCTTGCAAAGCACCATACATGGCTCTTAGCTCCCAGAGGCTGGAAAACTACCTGCAAATGTGTTCAGTGAGATGATTGTGCACTGAGTATGTTCATGATTACAAAGAGCTAAGGGAGATGTACTCTCAGGAAGCTGGTATTACAGTTGCATGGTAGTTCAAACCCAAAGTATTTATTTGGTACCTAAAATGTCTAGTGTGGTAACTATGGCTTAGATTCTTGTACCTAGTATAGGCAAAATGGATAAAATACTTGTTCTGGGCAGAATTTGTCTTCTGAAGTATTACTTCCACCACCTATTTAACTGTTGCATTCACTGCTTTAGATCTTAATAAATGTTTATTTTCAGATTTTCTGAGGATAATCTGGAGACCTTGGATATGGTAATTAGGATATTAATTGTAACTGGTAGGAGACAAAGGGTCAGAATTGGATTTGAGATATACATTGGCAGATGAGAGACAGAGTTGGCGTTTGAGAGAGAAAGTGCACATTAAATGGGGAGGGAAAGAATAAGGGCTGGCCTGTGGCCAGCTTTGTCTACTTAATTTTCCTAATAATTTTCCTTTCATTTGGAATGGAAAAACTGTAAATAAGACTTTATGAGCCTAAATTAAGGTGTGTTAAGTTCCCAAAAGAAGCAAATCCTGTTGTGTTCAAATCAAGGGAGAGAAGACAAAGTAAAATTTGCTGTCAAAGAGTTGTTTGATTATTCACGCTGCTGCTTTTCTCTTTTAACATTGGTAAAGCTGAAAAGTTCAGGACATAATACATTCTGCAAATATCACTTTTGGAATGTGAGGACCAAACAATTTAGATACACAATTAACATGGATATCTTCATCCGTGATGAAAGCCTTTCAGCTAGATTGCCCCTCCTGCTTCTCTCTCCTTCTGGTAAGTCTTTGAATACATGTTTGAATACTGACATTACATACAGATTTTAAAGGCGGCGATGCAAAACTCAATAGCAAACCTTATTGTGGTTAAAAATCAAGATTTCACTGTGAACTTTCTTCTGAGAGAATTCATTCCCATATTTTCCATTCACAGAAAAGGCTCAAAATGCCTTCTTTTAAAATAATTTTCAGGAGATGATACAAAACATTATGGGGAAACATTATTTCATTGTTTTTTGTTTTTAGTGCACCATTTGAAGACACCAGAAAGAAAGTTTGATGACAGAGAAAGTTATGAAATATGTAAATTATTTTTCATCATACAATGCAGGCAGAAGTTTTGGAAATTGGGAGAAATGGCAAAGAAAAGAAAGATAGCATGTTTATGCGTGGTGTTGGTTAAGGTAGGAACAAACACTCAAGTATTCCATTAACAAGGTGTCACTGGCTGTTGGGTTGTTACACTCACAATAAGAAGGTCATTACTATCTCAGAACAGGTAAGTATGCTGTCAGTATTCGTATAAGACTGTATTTCCTGGCACCCTGCATATCTTGAATATATACATTAGTAGAAATGTATACTGTACATGGTATATTTAAAAATATACTATATATTATATATTGCAAAATTATACTTTTTGAATAGTAGAGTGAAATCACAGCTTGCAAATTTATTTTTCAAGAAAACTATATCATCAGCTTGTGTAATTAATTCCATCAAGTAATGCTTTCTTTCCATCTAATTGTGCCTAATTGTGCTTTGATCTTGGAAGGAGGAATGTTTACTGCAGCAATCATTATTTTTAGTATCTACAAGAACGTGCCTGAATAATAGTGATTACCCTTTTGTAGATTTGTTATCAAGGTTCTACATTCCTCAAGTGCCATTTGTACTCATTTCTATTCTAATTTTATGCCATGTGGTACACAGGAGAATTAATTCTTGGGAGCACAATGCAATAACAATTGTAAGAGACATTTATGACCCATTCATTTTCATAGTTTCTTCAAGAAACTGCTTGTTGTGCAGAACCAAGCAGGATGGCTTACAAATATGAATCCTTGGAAAGATATCCAGGGTTTTCATTGTTTGCATTGCTTGTAACCACATTCAATTGCTGATAGGTTAATACCAGTGTTCTTTGAATATTTTCAAGGTCTCTTTTCATCTACCTTAACATTAAAAGCATTCAAAAGAATTAGTAGAAAAATACGTATTGATACATATTTCCATGATACAAAGGACAGACAAACTAACTAATCAAAGAGCAAGAAGTTTCTCAATTTAGAATGAACACTAAAAATAAGAAAAAGAGTATAAGATATGTTATGGATCAATGCTTAGTCAAAATTGAGGGGTACTTCCATGAAATGTAAAAAATTAGAGAAAGGGTAAATAGGTCAGGTCACAATTAGGTTGTACAAAACTTTGATGTCAAACTAAGTAATTTGTTTTATCATACAGTCAGTGAAGACCAAGGCAAGTCTTACTCAATAATTTAAAAAATTTTGACAAGTCTCCAAAATGTTTCTCTCCATTTTGAAAAGCTAAAAATAATATTTATTTCTACATAGTGATGCTAATTTGGAAAAATGGTTCAGGTATTAGATACCATGTCTCCTCTTTCAGGAAAATGGTGCTTTCCATTAATTTTTTTCTTATTTTTTGTACTTCCAGGCAGGTTCTGTTGAGTTCAATACCAAATATTTCTAAATATTGTATTTTTGTTTTTAAACCTGAGTCAATGATCTTGATAAAGTCTAGTTTTCCCTTTAACTTCTTTTGGGATGAAAGATTTTCATCTTTTGGGATGAAAGATTTTCCATCCTACTAACTGACTTTCAAGCTCTCATTAAATTCATTTGATAAGTTATTTTGATATCCCTTCACCTTGAACTTTCTTTGCATATCTGGAGTAAACTTGGTTTTGAAATTATAAAATAAGTTTCAGTATGAACTTTTTTAAAAAGCTAGATCTATTGACGTGTAATTTATGTACATTGAAACTCATCCTTTCAGTCGTACAATTTTTTTTCGTACAATTTTATTATGTTTAACAAACACTGATATCCATATAGCCACCACCAAAATAATGTTACAAAACTTGTGCATTACATACAGAAGTTTTGTGTTAGACTTAATCACTTTTATCTCCCATGATCTCACAACAACTGAATGCATCCTTTCTGTGTGGCTTTGCCTTTTCCAGAATGACATATGAATGGAGGCATGAAATATATGTATATGTATATGTATATATTTTTTTCTCAGCCTGGAATTTTTCACTTAAATAATTTATCCGAGATTCAACTGTGCTGTTGCACTGAAACTTCCAAAATACTATTGATCTGATAGATGTCCAACAACATCATTATTATTCAAAAATGGACATTTGGGTTATTACTTGACATTAACTGTATAAAAAAGCAACTACATATGTTTATGTACAGGTTTTACATGAACTTATGCTGTCATTTGTCTCAGATAAATGGTTCTAAGTCAAAGTGCTTAGTGATATAGTAAGTAAATGTTTAACTTTATTAGAGATTTCCAAATTTTTAAAGTGCCTTTAATATTTTTTTTAATTTTCCATCAAAATGGATGAAGTTCCAGTTACATAACATCATTGTAAACACGTTCATAATTTTTATTTCTTGTGGGATAGAATCTAGGGGTGGGCTATCATCCACAATTCTTCTAAATTTGTTATTTTAAGTCAGGGTCTCACTAAATTGCCCAGGATAGGTTTTAGCTTGTGATTTCCCTGCCTCAGCCTCCCTAGTGCTGGGATTACAGATGCACACAACCATAAGCAGCAATTTTTTTCTTTTTATTTCTTGTCCATTGTAACATATGTACAGGTGTATCTCATTTTACTTTTAACAGCTTTATTGATATATAATTTCCATGTCACTCAATATTCTCACTAAGTGTATGATTTAGAATGTACAGAGATACATGAATCCACATCACAAAGTCAAGTTTAGAACATTTTCATCACTCTCAAGCCCAACATCCTTTGGCTAACAATCTCTTTTCCCTTCCAGTTTTTTTTTTATGTTTGTGCACTTTTTAAAAATTTGAATCTTTATTGGTGCATTATATATATATGCATCATGATCACACACCATATTGAGAATTTGTATCAGTTTATGACACTATTCAATTCTCATTTCCCCTTCCCCCACCTGCCCTACACCCCAACCCCTATATACATAACCTTTGTTTCCCTTTTTTATACCATCATATTTTTCTTTCCCTTGTTACCCCTATACCCCATTTCCCTTTGAATATTTTCCATTGCACAGTATTTACCATACATTCTAGAGCCTATTTACATCTTTAGTTCATCATACCAGAGAAAAGATGAGATATTTATAGATCTGTGACCTACTTATTTCACTTATATGTCCTGAAGGTACAACCATCTGAATATAAATTACTCAAACTTATCATTCTTTAAGGCAGAGTAATACTCCATTTTATAGGAAAAAAAACACATCTTATTTATCAAGTATAGAGTTGATGGACATTTGGGTTGTTTCCAAGATTGAGCTAGCACAAACTGAGCTGCTATGAACATGAGTGTACATATGTCGCTATGAGATGAATTTTTTTAATTCTTTCATGTACAAAACTAACAGAGGAATATAGATCCCTCATAAAACTTGGATTAGAGATCCCATTTCCACTTCCAGTTTTAGCCTTAGGGAACCACAATCTACATTATGTCTAAAAGGTTTTTATGTACCATTATCCTTAAAACTAGCTTCTTTCACCCAGAACAGTGTTGTTGAAATTTACCCATGCGTAATGTGCAGTCCTGTTTCATTTTTTCTAGACAAATAATGTTCTACTATATAGTTCCATAATTTGGGTATCGATTTGTTTACTGGAAGACATTTGAGTTGTTTCCATTTTTTGATCATCATTGATACTGGTACTATGAATTCCTTTACAAGGTGTTTTAGCTTATGTTTTTATTTCCTTGTATTGACATTTCTTTTAAGCATTGTCTACAAAGTAGCTTTACAGCTGGGCATGGCGGCACATATCTGAAAGCCCAGCATTCAGGAGCCTGAGACATGAGGATCACTGTGAGTCTGAGGCCTGCCTGAACAACATAATAAGACCCTGTCTCATAAGAAAGCAAATTTACATTCCAGTAAAATTGAACAGAAGGTATAGAGTTTTCCTATATATCTCATTCTTCCACAAATGCACAGCTCCCCTGCTACCAACATTTATCATGTATGCAGAATTTTTGTTATAACTGATGAACTTACACTCATGTATCATCACATCTATAGTTTCCACTTAGTGCTGTATAATCTATGAATTTAAACAGATTTATGATGACTTGTGAATATTATAATGTCACATAGAACAGTTTCACTTCCCTAAAAATCTCTTGCTTCGTGTATTCATTGCCAGCACTGTTTCCTGGCAACCATAGATTTTTTTTACTGTTTCCATAGTTTCACTTTTCCTGAATGTCCTATAGTTGGAATCACACAGAATATAGTCTCTTCAGAATGTATTCTCTTCCTCAGTAATAGGAACTCAGTTTTACATATCAATTCGTGCAGTCATCTATACTTATCATTATAGTTTCCCATTTTGGGTATTGTTATTTCTTCCTGTAAATCCACAATTCTATCTGCTATCATTTTTCTATCACTATATTGAATTTCCTTTAGCATCTTTATAGTTTAGGCAATAGTGTGGCAGAAATCAATTTTCATTTATGGGAAAAAAATCTTCATTTCTTCTTCCACATGAAATACTTTATCATGAGATATAGGATAATTTTTCATACATTGTTTTTGTCACCCTTGAAGTATGACACAATTTTAGAGTTTTCCACCATATCTTCTGAGAAGACCTAGCTTTTAATTTTATTGTTTTTCTCCTGTGTGTAATGGATGATTTTTCTTGGGAGAGTCATAAGATCCTCTGTCTGTATTTGTATGTTAGCATTTAAGGCTCTATATGTGTTGAATTGTAAAAAAGTATAAACTGACCTAAAGCTTTTCTTTCAGAATCTATGAACTTTTTTTGGTTAAAGTTTCAGTTGTGTTTCCTTCAAGTACATCACCTTTCCCCTCTCTCCTTTCTTTCCATATCTCAAAACAAAACATGTGACTATTTTGTATTATTCCTTTAGCCAGTTAACCCTTATCATGCTCTTCTTCAATTCTGTAGGTAATTTTTTATGTTGCATCTCTGAGTTTACTGGCTCACTATTTTGCTTTTAACTCCTGTTAATCACTGAGTCCATTTTGCATTTTTGTTAGTATTAGATTTCTTACTTGGTTCATTTTTGTGATTTATCTCCACAGATACTGCTCTTTGCCACATATATAACAACTAATTTCTTCAGAGTTCTAGAACATGATATGATTTTAATATATGTATTCACTAATCTCACCAACTTTCAGCTTTTGATTGTCTTTATTGACTTTCTTGAGTTAGTTTACATTTTTTCTTTTGTCGGATGTTCTAATATTTTTACATCTTATGACAAAGATAGTAGATGATACATGGTCCTTGGAAGAAACCTATTTTTTTTTTTTTGAGACAGGGTCTCGCTGAACTCAGCAATCCTCCTGCCTCTGCCTCCCTAGTGCTGGGAAGAAACCTCATTTTTGATCTACAAGCAGGTAGCTTGACTGTATTTAAGCTTGTAAATTTAAGCCTTATATGGTGATGACCATATAAAACTGCCATTCAATTTTTCTCTGATGCTTCCTTTTCCAGGATTCTTGAAATCTCCTGTGCACAAAACAATTTTTGTGGTTGCCTAAATACTTGGTTGTAGAGCTAGCGATTTAGCTCAGTTGTTCTGGAGCTTGCCTTGCAAGCACATGGTCCCAAGTTCAATCCCCGGTACCAAAAATGAATGAATAATGGTGGTTACTCAAGTTTCTCACACTGATTTTTAAGCTCATCGCTGTTCCCTACAATTTATCTTATTTTCAGGATTAGTCATCTTAGTTTTCCAGCTATTCTTTCGTTACTAAAGCTGTTCTCCAATGATTTAATGCAGTAGCAATGAGGTTTTATACTGCACTTACACAAGATGACATAGAGGCTCAATTTCATTAGTACTGTTAATGTATCTTAGTATTCAACTTCTCTTCCATCTCTGACTGCTTTTACTTACTTTCCACTGCCTTCAAATAGTTGTACAGATTATTATGTTCCCTTTTCTGAAGAGTTAGTATGATTATACAGCTGTGCCATTAGCAGAAACTGTATTTTGCATGTAGTTTATAATTTCCCTTCTTACACTTTTATTTCTCTTATATTTACCTATTTTTCAAATCTGTTGCTGTTTTTAGTTACATACCTTATCCATAATTTATTTCATTTTATTTCTTTAAACATTGTAGACATACATAGATTTTGCTTCACATAATATTTAGAGTCATTCTGAATTCATTCCTGATGGTAGCTTGTTTCCTTTTATGATTTATAAGATTGACTGTAAGATCTGAAATGTTGGAACTTGTGGGAAATGTTTGAAGCCTGGGAAATGGAGCACTGCCATCTTTCTTTTTGAATGCCTATGGAAGTTTACTTTGCTTACTGAGCTAAATAGCACATCACTAAATATTCTCTTGTTTACAGATGTGTTTCAGTGAGGATTAGGGTTACTGGTAGTAGACAGGAAACCTCAAAATTGTGGTGACTTAACTCCTATTGGATCCATTTCTTCACCAACTAATGGTTATTTGGAGGAAGATCATCCAAGGCTATTACATAACTTTACAGAATTATAATAATAGTCTCATTTTTATTATTGTCCAACCATTATTATTCTGTGTCTTCTTCTCCATCACATATGAGGGTTGCTTCACTTCTAGTCATCACATTCACATTGCACTCTAAGTCGTAAGGGAGATAAAAATTAAGAGGAGAAATGTTCTGTGTAGTTACATTCACTTCCCAAATAACCCTCAATACACTTATTAGGTAAAACAAACCAAACTCATTTACATGGACACTCTTGATTGAAAAGAGGCTTAACAATGCATTTTTAGGGCTGGAGATTTAACTCAGTGGTTCCAGAGCCTGCCTCGCAAGCGCAAGGCCCTGAATTCCATCCTGGTAACCACATACAATGCTGGGTGTGGTGACTCATGCCCACCAGCAATCAGTACCACATAACGCAGTGCCGGGCGTGGTGGCTCACGCGTGTAATCCCAGCACTCGGGAGGCAGAGACAGGAGGATTGCTGAGTTCCAGGCTTGCCTGGGCTACATAGTGAGCTCAGAGCCAGCCTGAACCTCAAAGCTAGACCCTGTCTCAAAAAAAAAAAAAAATGCATTTTTAGCATTTAAGGGACAAGGCCCACCAGCAATCAATACCACATAATGCAGTGCCGGGCGTGGTGGCTCACGTGTGTAATCCCAGCACTCGGGAGGCAGAGACAGGAGGATTGCTGAGTTCCAGGCTTGCCTGGGCTACATAGTGAGCTCAGAGCCAGCCTGAACTACAAAGCTAGACCCTGTCTCAAAAAAAAATGCATTTTTAGCATTTGAGGGACAAGTGACCAGCCAAAAATAGCTTTATTAGCCAACAAGAAAGGAATTATCTGTATTAAAAATAAATTAATACCCCTTATTTTAATGCTTCCTTAGCACAAAAACTCGAAACCTCCTGCAAAAGAAGTTAAGTAGTACTTTTGGAGACAATGACTTAGGAAAAGACTTTTTCAGCAGAACCTTTATAGGACAAGAGTTAGCAGAAGAAATCAACACGTGGGAGCTCATTAAAAAGCTCTGCACAGCAAAATAAACCACTGGCAGAGTGAAAAGACAACCAACAATATGGAAAAAAAAATACCAGCTGTTTCTCAGAGAAGTGACTACTATCTAGAATATATAAAGAGCTTTAAAAAATTAGGTCCCCCAAACTGAAAGATCGAATTCAAAACAGGGCGTCTGAAATGAACAGACACTTTTCAGAGGAAGAAGTAAAAGCTGCTAAGAAGTATATGAAGAAATGCTCAACATCATTGGTCATTCAAAAGAGGCAAATGAAAACAACACTGAGATTTCATCTGACTCCACAAAGAATAGATGCTATTTTGAAATTAGCCAGCAACAAATGCTGGCGAGGCTGTGGAGAAAAAGGAACATTTCTCCACTCTTGGTGGGAATGTAGACTGGTACAACCACCAGCGAGATCAACGTGGAGATTCCTCAAAAACTAGGATTAGAGGTCTTATTTGACCCTGCAGTTCCCCTGCTACGGATATACACAAAAGAATTACAAGATTCATATCACAACTACTTATACACACCCATGTTTATAGCAGCTCAGTTTGTGCTAGCTCAATCTTTAAAACAAGCCAAATGCCCATCAACTCTAAACTGGATGAAGACAATATGGTTTTTCTATAAAATGGAGTATTACTTTGCCTTAAAGAATGTTAAGTTTGAGTCATTTATAATCAAAAGTATGTACCTTCAGGACATACACATAAGTAAAATAAATGGGTCATAGATATATAAATATCACATCTGTTCTCAGGTATGAGAATTTGAAGATCTTAGTAAGTTCTAGAATGTATGATGGATACTGTGAAGTAGAAAATATGCAAAGGGAAATATGATGGAGGAGTGAGTAATGAGGGTCAAGAAAAAATGTGATGTTAATAAAAATGGGAAAAAAAGCTTATGTATTTAGAAGTGGAGGGTTGTGGGGTGGGTAGGGCTTTGGGATAAAATGAGAATCAAATCGTGTCACATACTGATACAAATTCTCAATATTGATTGTGATGACGATGTGTATATACAATGTACCAATACAGATAAAAATTAAAAAAATAAAAATAATAAATAAATGGAAACAAAGCTTATGTATATAAAGTAAAGGGGTTGTAGGGTGGGTAGTGGAAAGGGAAAAATGATAATTGTCATGTCATATACTGGTACAAATTCTCAATGTTGAGCATGATCATGATGTGTATTTATCATGTACCAATAAAGATTCAAAAAAGGAGAAAGAAAAAACTTGTAGTCATCGTTCTAAACTCCATAGAGTGAGTATCAATATCTTCTATGGAATATTTACCCAGTAACTTTTGCTGACTTGGTAGCTGTATTATTTTTTTAGCTCTAATAATCACAAGTTTTTCTGTAATCCCTAATATTTTATATGAATCAGTTTAAAATGGTAGTATTAGTTAGTATAGCACTTTTAAGTCTCTTTTTTATCACTAGTGATTTAAATACAGTCATGCTTTGGTTCATAAACACCTCCTTTTGCAAACAATTCACTTTTAAAACAAGAGTGTTTGGCAAAATTTTGCTTCCATTCACAATCTTCACATCGGTTGCTGAACATGACCATGATCATCTTTCCCATGCAAACACAAAAGCAACCATCTTTTACCTGAGATGGAAAAATAAATTAAGTTTATAAACTTGAGCACTTCTATATTTTAAGTCAAAATTCAGCTTCAAAATAAGTCTATGAACTATCTACTCAATCTATAAGGACATTTTATATCATATTTATTTGAATAAATTTTGTTTTATTATTACATATACATAAAATAGAAAGCTGTCTACCTTGCAGTGTTTTTTCATATGCATTTTAGTAGTAATTTTCCACATCACCTTCACCACTGGTGATCTAAATCAACATTCATGGGTGACTGCATTTCATAACCATTTCTATTATGTACCACTCAAGGTAGTACTGTGAATCTCATAATGAATTATAACTTGTATCCTATAATAGGAAACCAACCACAGAAAGTAGAGCTCAGCCAAAGTATCAGCAGCAGGAATATACTGAACAGGAATATGTCAAGTATTTTCCGTGTTCATTATCAGTGTGCAGAAGCTTAGGTGAGGGCTTATAGTAGGATCTAACACAGGAATTTTTATTTCTCACATAGTATTAACCTGATAGATTTTTGGTTCTCACTGGCATAATTATGAAATTATTTTAACACTTTAATTATGTCCCCCTGATCATCTTTTACCTAGATGCTGAAGTCAGATACACTTTCCCCACTTCCAGAGAGATGCACTAAGATGCTAAGTTGTGGTTCGTTGCGGTTCAAGGTTTCTTGTAACTGTGAAGGCACCAGAAATGTCATCAGCCTGCAGTTCTTTTTAATCATTTATCCTTTGCTGATAGAAGAGATAGACAACATCACACACACACACACACACACACACACACACACACACTCCCCTCACACATATGGCTTTTGAAGGTAAGCCTACAACAGCCGCCACAGAGTAAGATGTAGAAGACAAAAAGGCTGACTGGACGCCAAAGACCTGATGGATCCAGTCAAAAGTGAAAGGCCTGGAACTCACTGCAGTTTCCTGAGCACACCCATGACAGAAGGCTGAAGGCTATCTCCTGCGAGAGCAAAAAATCTGTGCTGGAGTCCAGGGGGGCAGATGTCCATGGAAAAGGAAGAGACTACAGCACTTCTCAGAAAGCGAAGCCAGCTTTCCTTCTTTCTCCTTCTTATTCCCTTCAGGTCATAAACCTATTATTTGATTCACTCACAGCCTTGGTGGGTTTTCTACCTTGAGCAACTCTGTTCAGCCAGACTCAGAACTATGCTGAACCAATGAGTTGGTGTGTCTTACTCAAGCTGTCCCGATGGCTTCTTATCACACTCTTATCCTTCCCATTAAGAAACAATCTGTCAGCTTTACAAAATAGCTGTGCAAAAGAACGTAATAAAAAATAGAAAACTAAATTAAATACAAGAGAAACATCTTTGAGAAGTAATAATAGATCGAAAGTACGCAGCACAAAGTGGAGGGCTGAACATCACTGTTAGTCCCAACGAATAGATGAAAGGCAGAGCTAGGTGAGAGATCGTGCCTCATAGTTAAAGCAGGTTAAAAGTCTCCCACCTAAGTTTTGAGTTTAGAAGCAAGCTCACTGCCTGAGAGCAAAGCCTAGGGAATGTTCTCACTACTCAGGAAACTGCTTCTTACTACTACCTACAGGTAGGTATAGACGTAAATTTATGACCAGCAGCTTAGGCAGAATGCGTGCTGACGTGGTTACTAGATCAGCAGTACTCTTTGTATTCTCACCAGTTAAGAGTGCAAGGGGGAGCATAGTCCGGGAGTAGGCAGGAAGTGAATAGTGAAAGATGACAAGAAAGAAGAGCTACCAGAGGACATTAGTCTAACACAAGGTTTAAACACTAAGAAACAGTCAAAAGGTTATTTTATCCCGGATAGAACTAAAATAGGGCATCTGAATACTTTAAGTAGATTTGTTGCTTTCAAGAGGAAAAAAAAAAGTGGTAAAAGAATCTAGAAGAAAAAAATGCAGAAGGTAAATCCAAGAGCAAGGCCGTAAGAGTCTAACAAGTAAATCTCAATTTCTCTGTGTATGGCATGATAGCCACAAAATACCTGCCATGTAAATACATTTTCACATTAACCAAGACTCAGACATTTAATAGCTAAGATCTATACTGAAAAACTTAATGAGTCATACAGATGAAATAGACTGATCATAAAATTAGGGAAATAAGACTGAAAGTTAATTAAAATGTGAACATATTTGATCAATTATTGATATTTAAAATGACTGACTTTATGTGTGTGTGAATATCAAGAAGTTTGTGCTTTAACATGAATTATGGTGCCTGTTCTCCCTGCTACTGAGACAGGACAATTGCTTTCATCCAGGATTTTGAGACAAGCCTGGCAACAGAGGGAAAAACTGAGAATGAGGGCGGGGAGG
>PVIC010019984.1:0-29999 GCA_004025085.1 Thryonomys swinderianus | reverse complement strand
GCAAAAGAAGTTTGAGAAAATACTTTTAATTAATGTTTTACTTTTAGACAGAAAAATTGCAAGAGTAGAGTTCTCATTTGCCTTTCAGCCAGCTTCCTCTAATGAAGACATTTTATGGTCAGTGAACCATGATCAAAACCAGGAAATGGACATTGATATAATATTTTGAGTAATCTACAGACTTTATTTGAATTTCATCAGTTTTCCTCACTGGTCTAGAATTTAATTCAGGATCTTCTTCCATCAATGTATCAACAGTGTCTTATCTGTGTTATTTCCTTAATCTTATTTCTTTCATTGCTGGACTAAGAAAAACTTTGATCATTTTCTTTGTAGACTTTTAGTTTGGATTTTGTGGTTTTTTTTCTTTTCTCTTGATAACACTGGTGCTATGGGTTTTACAAGAATACCACACAGATGCCATTTTGCCTTTTCACAATAGTACTTTTCTCATTTAACAATATATTGTGAAAATAATTTCATAAAGATCTTTTTTCTTATTATTGCCTTGCACTCTAGTTGTAGATATGCTGTATTTCACTCTGATATATGTTATTATTTATTTTCAACATTTATGCTCATGAAAAGTGTTAAATAACCAGCACATATGTACTTTCATGTTGCTGGAGGTATTTTTTAGGGTAAATTCTTGGAAATAGGACTGCTGGGTCAAGAGTATATTTGTGGTTTGCTTAACTATTGCCAAATTCCCCTCCAACACAGCTATGCCAGTGTGCATTCTCACCAACAATACATTCTCAGACATTTTCATTTTCACCAACATAATAGATGAGAATTTGATTTCAGTAGTTTCTTAATTTGATTTCTAAGAACTACTTTTTTTTTTTTTTTTGACAGGGTCTTGCTTTGTGGTTCAGGCTGGCCCTGAGCTCACTATGTAGCCCAGGAGAGCCATGAACTCACAGCATTCTTCTTGCCTCTGCCTCCTGAGTGCTGGGATTACAGGCGTGAGTCACCACACCCAACATTGTTGTATGTGGTTGCTGGGGACTGAATTCAGGACCTTGCACTTGCGAGTCAGATGCCAGAGCCACCGAGCTAAATCCCTGGTCCAAGAAATACTTTTAATGTAGATGGAAAAAGGGATTTTAAGGAGGCTCAGATGGATAGGCAAGAGCTGTACAAAGAACCAAAATGGATTTACATGTGCCCTAACAAAATCCAAGTTATCTAAAAAACCTAGCATGAGATGATGGTTCTGAAACAGTGAGAAAAGTGTAAAGCAGTAATGCAAGGACTGAAATGATCATACTGAAGGTATGAAGGCAACAGAATAAAATCTGTAATGCACTAGGCTTAAGACAAATTTAAGATTGACTTGTTTCTCCATACAGAAAACTAATAGATAATGCTTAAAATAGATTTTCTAAGTGTTTGTAAATTCCATCTTGAGAATAACTATGCTTTAAAAGCCTTCAACAGGATATACAACCCATATAGGCAAACAAGAATCAGAAGGCACTGCAAATGGCTAGTTCAAGCACCAGAAGTAGAGATTAGTGCCTGATACCTCGGTCATGAAGACAAAGATAAGGACTCTGATCCTACTTGAAGCCCTGAGAAGAAAGTAGAGCCCATGACCCATTCATTTTTCAGAAGAGGAAAAAGGAATGTTAGAAATGATCAATGGTTTTATGAAAAACCAAACAATCAAATTGATATTTTTATATATGAAGAAAGACTCAAAGCAGTGAAGAATAGAAGAAAACCACCTATTGTAAGATGACTAACAAGACTTGTGAAAAATAGGATGAGGCTAGAGTAGCTCTTATTAACTGCAAGGAATCATTCAATGTCAATGAAATTTATAATTGTATTTAATAAACCAAAGATTTTTCTTTTTAAAATAACCCTGACAAGAATTTAGAATTAATTTACAGCTGAGTATCAAGTACATGACAAACTACAGTAAAAGTATGAATTGACAGCATAAGAACTGGAGTCTAAGAAGTTAGTACCAACCTGCACAGGAAGAAAATAATTTAACAAATATACTGATCTTCTGTTATGTTTTTGACACCATTTATCCCTAGGGATATAATGAAAGGGAGGAAAATACTGCCCTTAATTCTTCTGGTTGAATAGAAATGTATAATGGAAATTTTATAGTAGTAGGTGAAAATTCAAAGTATTAGACTGAGGATGGGTGGAGATTGGGACAGTTTTTTCATAGAGAAGGACTCTCATTGGATATTCTATTGGAAAAGAAAAAGGATGTGTATAGGAGGTCACTGCGGGGGAAAGCTTAGCCAGGAGGACTAGTATGAACAGGGGAGCTAGCTGTATTGCTTCTTGTGTTTTAAAAGTCACTTTGGAATCAAACCTTGTGAAATATTTAACATTTCCCTAAAGTCATCATATTTGCAGATAATATGTATCAAAACCATTTGTCTGGCTGTTAGAACAGCATACTGAAGGATAAGATAAACTTTAAAAGTGACCTTGGACTATGAAAGGAACTACTGTAGCTTAAACTAGCTGTCTCCTTTTCTTGTGCAAGACAAATGGTAGGCATAAAGACAAAAGGCAGAATAGTTAAAAAAAAAAGTCAGGCAGGGACAGAGGAATCCTACTGAACCTCAAATGGGAAGGTAGGTAGCATGGCAGTGGAGTTGGTTTAAAAAGAGGAGTTAGGAACAGAGCAACAAATGCTGAGAGTGAAGCTCAAGGGGGTTCCTGTGCCAGCTCTGCCACAAAGAAGGTGGACTGAGAAAATCACTTTAGATGAGCCTCACTTTCAACACTTGTCAAGTAAAGGGAAGAACTATCTCTAGAGTCCCTTGGAGTCCATGTTTCTTTAGCCAATTGCATTTGAGAAGGCTGAGGAACTCTGGAGAAAGTTGGAAGACAGGCCATTCAGGGAGCAGATGGAATGACAAGAGACATGCAATGAACCTGAACGGAAGCTGGAAGGTGATTTCTAAGTTGCCTTGAAACACATGATGGATTATTTAAGGAGCACAATCAGCTGTTCTCCATTTCTAGAGAGATGAGAACAAGAAGGAAGAGAACAAAAGAAAATGGAATCAAATTGCAATGAAGACTGTTAAATAACATAATGATTGAGTTCCGGAAGTAATAAGCATGCCTTTTGGGAAAGTCTTTAGAAACTCTGTCCAAGACGATTCTGGAAAGGGTCACCAGCTGTGGCTGCAGGCTGTTGGAGGAGCAAGATGTCATTTCGCCACCCTTCCTAGAGCTGTGTTTCTGCAGTTGTACAATATTATGCATAAATAGAGTAACACCAAATTACCCACTTATACATTTTATGTATCTATTAATATGGACAACTGCTTCCTTTCCATTTTACCAGTAAAGTTTTGAATACAAATGCAACTCGGCCTCTTCCCATTACAGCTCTGCCTTCTGAGCTAATTGCCTTGCAGAACACTTAAGGAGTCATTTTTCATTATGATGGTGAGCAAGGGGAAGGCAGATGGCACAGCCATGTTATTGATTTGATGATCCTTGTCTGCCTTGTTGGATAAATGGAACTCAATGTATGGTCACAGCATCCAGACTTAGAGACTTCAGGGTTAATTCAAATTCTATCATATATCAGGTTCAGAGGACAAGAATTCATTAATTTCCTGGAGGCCTCTGAATGATGATCCCAGGGATCACACAGGGCTCCTCAAACCACCACTCTAGAGTCCTGGGGTCCAATTGAAGTTCCTACTCTTAAGTAAAAGTAAGAGGTTTTATTTTCGTTCCTTCTCTCTGTCTCTGTCTCTGTCTCATCTCCCCCCACCTCTTGTTTTTGTCAGTGATATCCTGCCAGTTAGGGAAGTCTGCTCAATTTGCATGTGCTATGCTCATTTGCAAATTATAAGGTGAAGAAATGGAGATAATGACTCACTTTTCAGAGGACCATTAACTTTTGCCTAAAAGCCCACTGAAAAAGATCACTGGGGCTTTAAGGAGTTGAGGTGATGGTGTTAGTCAATGTTTATCTTTTGATAGAACTACATTTTTTGCTGCTGGTGATTGTTCCTATACTGATAATTTATGAATAAAGGGATATTCACACTAAAAATAACTTTGCTGGGTACTGTGGCACTATTGTGTAAAAGGACATGAGATGCCACCAAGACTTTCTGCCAAAACTTGAACATATACCTATTGGATTTTCTAGGGAACTACTGGCCAAGGAGATGGTCCTGAAGAAATGCGGGAAGAAGGAATTCACAGCACAGTGACCCACATTTTAATAGCATTTTACAAGTTTGTTGGTAAGAACACATGTTTATCTCAGACCACTTAGTTTTCCTTTTTGGTAGGATGTTTCCTGTCATTTTGGAGCTTCATGTAGCAGATATTATGCAGTACTGCCTGCTGATGTGGACTATTGTCAGTACTGTGTTCTGTTTCTGGTTAGATTTCACAGGGGGAAAGTCCTTCTTTGCATGAGGAACCCAGAGACTTTGATTTTAAACTCTGCTCAGCTACAAATGCATTGACTCTATATATTGCTCCATGTCTCTAGCTCCATGGTTTCTCTTTTTTCTTCTTGTTCCTTTTTCCTGTCTCCCCCCACCTCCATGTAACAGAGAAATAGATGACCTCTAAGACCACTTTCTAAAACTTCTAACATTCTCTGACATACAGGGTTATCTGTCCATTCTTGTGCACATAGAAAGCAGCCACTCCAGACTGTATCCTCACCCTCGACCAAATTCAGATGTTGAAGCTTTAACCCCTAATGTAACTGTATTTCAAGATGGTGGCTTTGGGGAAGACTACCTAACGTGCAATAAAGTCATGAGGGTAGAGCCTCCACATGAGATTACTGCCCTGATAAGAAGAGAATGGAGTCTTTTCTATTTCTACCACGTGCAGAAAGAGCAAGAAGGTAACATCTACAAAGCAACAATAGAGTCCTTCTCAGACACTGATCCGCCAACCTCCAGAACTATGAGAATCATGTGTTTGTCATGTAAGTCTCCCAGAATATAATATTTGATACAGTAGCCCAAATGACCAGGACAGACTTCTGTTAAATTTCTCCAAATATATGTAATGTACTATATTTAATTTAAGTCATGACCAATTAAAAATAAAAATTCTTATTAATTATCAGCTTTACATAGAGCATAGTGTCAGGTCTTGTAAGAAATAATGGGTTGGGTGGAGACTGGATATAGAAGATGTATTTTTTTTTTTGAGATAGGGTCTCACTTTGTAGTTCAGGCTGGCTCTGAGCTCACTATATAACTCAGGCAAGCCTCGAACTCAGCAATCCTCCTGCCTCTGCCTCCTGGGTGCTGGGGTGACAGGCGTGAGCCACCACGCCCGGCACTGTGGTATGTGGTATTGATTGCTGGTGGGCATAAGTCTCCACGCCCAGCATTGTATGTGGTTACCAGGGATCGAACTCAGGACCTTGCGCTTGTGAGGCAGGCGCCGGAACCACTGAGCTAACCCTCCGGCCCAAAGATGTATTTTTTTAAATGCAGCACTATTCTGACATAAAGAATGACAAGATTCATTCATTTATGTGCGAATGGATACACCTGGAGGTCACACTAATAAGTGAAATAAATAGATCACAGATATGCAAATACCAGATCTTTTCTTTGATATGAGCACCTGTAGATGTAAATGAGCTCTAGAAGGCATGACAGTTTTTGTAGAATGGGAAATTTCCAAAGGGAATTTGGTGCAGGAATGTAGAGGGGAAGGAATAAATATGATTCCGAAAGAAAATAAAAAGGCATGTATATAGGGGGTGGGGAGGTGTGGGTGGGTAGGGATGTGGGTAAAAATGAGAATTAACTTGTGTCATATACTGGTACAAATTCCTCAATGTTGTGTGTGATTGTGAGATGTATATAAAATGTACCAATAAAGAATTCAATTAAAAAATACTGAGTTGGGGAGGGTAATTTATGCTCTACACTTTATTTATATTCACAAAATTATTTTTTTTCCTCTCCAAAGGCAACTTGTTTACATTAAATAAATTTTGATTTTGTTTTGTAAATTGATATGTAGAGCTTCACTTTTCCCCTATTCTTTTGTTTGACCATAATAATTACTTACCACTCAATTTTAGAAAAACCAGAGAGAGATGGGAGGTCAAAGAGTAGGAAAGGAAAAGGTCATTAGATATGTTTCAGAGCTGTTGATTTTGTTTTTCAAATCCTAAGTTCTGAGTTTTCACAAGAATTTCTTTCTAATTGTTTATCTTGAAAGTATCTGAGTTAACTTTTAGGGTTAATTTCTTCCTCCACAATGTTTAATCAATCATGTTTACTAACTTACAAGTTTATCATCTTCATTTTCTTCTCTGTTTCCTTTATAAAGGAAATTTCTCTCACCTAACCATGGCACAAAGAGAAATTTAAAACCTCAGATGGGAGGACTTTAAAGTAACACTGATCAGTAGGAGAAAAATTTGTGCTACACCCAAAAGCAAATGGTTATATTTTTACTCAGAGCTAGAAACCAAGCAAACAAAACCAAAATAATTTAGGGTGAGCATATTTATGTGAGGATTTTATGGATCCACAATTATTATATAATATGTCACTGGAGGTGGGTTTCCTAATCTCCATGAGTTCATTTTCCTCATCTGTGAAGGAAAAAAGGGAAATACATACTTTATAGATGTATGGTAATCCAAAGAATAGCTGGATCATAGAAGATATTAGTAATAAATTGTATGTGTTAATATTAAGGAGTTCAATAACAATTGATTCTTTTGATCTGCCAGATGTATTTTATGAGGTTAGTGTCTTATATATATTAGTTATTAGGAACTATTATGTGGGGCTTCATTCCATAAGATTCAAAGTACTTCACTTTTCTGGTCATAAAACATGGAACTAAATGGTGCTCTTTTAAACTTAAACCTAATTTAAAAAATAATCATGAAAGGAAGAAATCAAAACTCAAATGTATGAAATAGGATAACTTCATGATAGATGTAATGCATGTTATAATGGAAATATAAATCGATTTATTGTTTTTTGTCATTTCCACTCAAATTCTGATTTTATTAAATTTTAAATCTAAACAATTAAGTTTCAATAATTACATTGTATTAAAAGTATATTTCTTGGCTTGATTTTAGTAATGATAAAATCAGCCTACCAAGATTATGGACTTGAAACAGAATTTTACTAAATAAAGTTTACATTTGATTTATATATATATATATATATATATATATATATATATATATAGAGAGAGAGAGAGAGAGAGAGAGAGAGAGAGATACATGATTTATGAGTAATTAATTTTCTCTATCCATTAAATATTTATCAAGCAGCTACTAAGTCCCAGGATTTGTTGTCAGGCATTTAAAGATAAAATAAGCTGTAGTCAATATAAGCCACTCCTCTCAGAGAACTTACTGCTTGGGAAGAAAGTTAAGACATGTGACTTTGACTTATGTTGAAAAGCAACAAAGAAGTGAGCCAGAGAATTCTGTAAGATTTCAATATTGGGTGACTGAAGATACTTCATGGAAGAGGAAGTGGCATTTGAACTTCCTCTAAGAGAGAGACAGCATTTCATGTATGAGGGAGAAGAGTGATAGATGAGACATATACTGAAAGAATCGTATACAGAAAAATCAAATGTTCACAGCAATCAAAAGGACGACCTTTTCTATTCATATCTTTATTGCACAGATGAGGAAGTGAGGGTATAAGAAGTTAAAATGAATGCTTGAAGGACCCCAGCCAGTTACTGCTACAGTACAGGCTACACATGCAGAGACTTTATGGATGCTAAATGTGTAAGGAAGGTTGACTCAAGGTCCAGGAAGGCTTTGTGCCCAGAGTAAGCATCTAGACTTACTTTATCAGGCCCTAGAGATGCCACGGGATTTACAAGGAAAGAAGTAACACAACTTTGGTGGCCTTCCAGTTGAGAGGAAACTGGTGCTTGAACAAAAAGCATAGAGGAGTGTACTGGAGAAAAGGTGGCTGCTATATCTGCTGAAGGGATCATATCTATGGACTCTGTGATTAGCTGGATACAAGAGAAGAAGGAAAGACAACTCAAAGGTTGCAAATTTGAGTCATTCTGAAACAGGACTGGAAAAACAGGTTGCAGAAGAAGAGCTGGTCAGCAGACTAAGGAGGTTGACAGGGGTACTAAGAAGATAGGGCGACTTCACAGCCCAGTTGGAGACGGAGTATTGCTGTGCGAGTGAGAAGTGTTGGATGTGGCTTGTTAGGAGTCAGCTGCAGAGTGGTTTTTCTAAGTGAATGGAGAGGGCCCAGGAAGCTGGCTAAGGTAGACCTGGGCCCGCCTTCCATGAGGAAGGGGATGGACGGTGATCACGCACAGACTGGAGGAGCACTGCAGCCCTGGCTCTGAGTTCACTCTTTGCGGGTACCTGAGAAGGATTAACGTGCAGAGCAGCGCCAGAGGGAAGTGTTTCCACCAGCCGGGTGGGCACAGTGGGGAATATTCAGTAGCTGAACACAGCAGAGACATGATGACAAGTGAGAACTGAGGCGAGGGCATTTGAATGGCCATCGCCCTGTTACTACTCTGGGAAAATATTAAGCTTAGCATTTGTACACTCATATTATTTTATCATTTTACCCATTGTTTATAGCACTTAACACAAATTTGCAATTATGGATTTATTTTGATGATTATTTGTTCCATGTTTATATCCACACAAGCTATAATCTGTAAGAGAGGTTGTAACTACTTGGTTTATTAAGGTATATCCAGGGCTGCCATGTAGCAGATACTTTTAAATATTTCTGTAATGAATAGTAGCAGTGAATGAGGATTTAAGTAATGATATTTTAGACAGAAGATAAAACTATGCCTTATAGTCAATTTTAGAGTCTTTTGAATATCAAATTTTTTGGAGACACAGTAATACTTGTTAACAATATTCCCAGACATTTATTTTTACCTTATTTCTGGGCTCTCTGCCTAATTTTGTAGTTTATCACACTTTTTCTTTCTTGTTTTTGAAAATACATATGCTGGCTATAGTAGTATTTGGGTTTAAGGGTAAACGGCAGTAAACATGCCATATTATTATAATGAAGTTAGATAAACTTATAGTTCTATTTCTTATTCCAGTCCATCCTAAGGAAAGACATGCTTAGATTGACAGATGTGTTTCTACCAGTGTAAAGATGGAGAAGAAATATAAGTCTGAAGTGAAAGATACTCAAGCTTCTAGGGATTAAAATTTGCCTTGGAAATCTGGCTTGAGAAGCAAGATACTCCTTTGGAAACCAGAAGATCTGGAGTGACTTTCTGAGACTTTGGAGAACATTCTAGATCAGAGTGGCATCTGAGATTCCTTTTACTCACTTCTAAAATATGAGCATCATGAATTAGCTATATCTTTTAAACATGCTAAAACAGTTGAGAACTCAACTTTATTAAAGTTATGAGGAATCTTTTATTTTTTGAGACAGAGGCTCACTTTGTAGTTCAGGCTGGCCCTGAGCTCACTATGTAGCCCAGGCAAGCCTCAAACTTAGCAATCCTCCTGTCTCTGCCTCCTGAGTACTGGGATTATAGGCGTGAGCCACCACATCCAGTAATGTGGGATGTGGTTATCAGGGATTGAACTAGGGAGGTAATTGCTAGGCAGGTGCCGGAACCACTGAGCTAAAAAATCTCTAGCCCGAGGACCCTTTTAAATTCAGTGAGTGATATGCGTTATTTTTTGTCATCAATAAACAATTATAGAAAAAGTTCCTCAACTTCTCCCCTTTGCAAACTGGAATGAGTTAACATAATAGTTTCCTGTATTTTTATTTATTTATTTTTTGGTACCAGAGATCAAACCAGGACCTTGCACTTATGAGGCAGGCACAGTGTCACTGAGCTAAATCCCCTGTCTGAGTTAACATAGATTATAGTGGAACTGTGTGATGATGGTACAGTGAAACACATTTAGGACTCTAACCCAGTCCCATCCTTTCGACTGTGAGAAAACAGAAACCACACAGTGCATGACTTGCCCATGGTTGCACAGCTAGTTAGTGGCAAAGCTGCATCTCTAGCTGAGGACATGTGACCCCAAGTCCATACCTTACTCCAAGGTTCATTTCTTTTTTCTATAACTACATGCTTTTTTGTTACTGCATACAGAGTCACTGTTTCAATAGCAGATGTGCCATGGAATCCATATATTTTCATTTTTCTAAATTCTGTAGTTAAATAACTAGGAAAAATAAACCTGTCCTCCACCCCCTATTAAGGTCAATGCTTAGCACAGAAACTCTAGTCATTTCCCCTTTAACTCTACATTCAATGCTTTTTCAGGAATAAGGGTTTTCCAGAATATCTCTGTGACATAATCCAGACATGTGCCATATAGGCTGAGCACCCAATGACCCTGGATTTGAATTCTGGTTTCCTCATTTACTAATTGTACTGCCCTGCACAAGTCATTTAATTTCTATGGAGATTCAGGATATTTATTAATGGCAGTACTATGGATTGAATGCAGTCTTATTGAGTGATATGCCCAGCATATTTTACATTTTATTTTTAGACAAGTTCTCATGAAGTCACTGAGTTGCCTTGGCTGGTATCAAATTTGCAATCCTCCTGCCTAAGCCTCCCTCCCATAGTCCTGGGATTACCAGTGTGTGCCACTATGCCTGACTGAAATCCCAATTTTAATTACTAAAATTTATATAGTTATAGCTGCTTCACAGAGTCATTAATTCATTCATAAACTAATGAATTTATTATATATGAAACAATATGATGCACAGAATTACTTGTTCTCTTCCACTCTCTTCCTTTTGTTTAATGAAGCCAACGTTCTTGTGTTACTTTGTAAATAGGAAAGAAATTTATGTCACCGTTGTGTAGATTATCATCTTAAATACTATATAATATTTTTAGACCATTCTAAAATATCTGATCATCTTGCCAAAACTCTTAAATCCAAAGTAGAAAATTTCAAATCCATAGACTTCCCAGCAATATTTTCCAGGGTAGTGTTAAAATTTATCAGAACCATGGCAAAATTCTGCTTCTAGTTGAAACCCACAACTTCTTTTCAGCAGTGGACATTTGGTATACTGGGATTTTTAATACAATGAAAAAAGTTAATCTTATTCTCAAAAGAAAGAATTTATAAACTATAATATGGATAAGCCTCCATCACAAAATGACAGCAATCATTATTTTCAATGCATGCTTTCAAAGAGCTCATTTACCATCTCCATTTGTTATGCCTTTGTCTAGATGCCTCCCCCCAAAACCTCATACAGGCTAAATTTAGAGTGTGGATGCTGGGTGCATGATTACTAACCCAGGGTGGGTTTGGCACCAACCTAATCCTGGTAGTCTAGATAAGATAAAAGGGACCGAAAGATGCAGTTAAGGTCCCCTTGTTACTTTTGCTGTCTTCTGCCACCATGAACTGTTGCCCCTCTGCCATGTACCACCCTGCTTTGGAGCCATCTGATTATGGAACTACAACTGTGAACTAAATCAATCTTTCCTCTAACTTTGGTTGCTCATGCCAGGTATTTTGTTTCAGTAATGAGAAAAGTAATTAAGACAATATTTCATCACAATGTGATTAAAATGCTTGGGGACAGTGGTACCCAGAATCAATGGAGATATTCTTGGTTGTTAAGTGTCATGTAGCAGTCACTAGATGGGCCTTATTTGCATGGAAATGTCAGTTTTGCAAGGACCTTGACAACACAAGAGACAATGGCTGCATGGTGAACACATACCAATAGCATAGATTCCACCTTAACTCAAGAGTCTGGCAATATAAAATGTGCCAATGAAGAATTCAATTTAAAAAAAAGAGTCTGGGAAGGTAGAACTGCTTGCTTCAGAAAAACAGGAAGCAAAAAACAAATATACTGGGTGAGTAGAGCAGGAACTTTGGGTAGTCCAATTTTAGGGATGCCAAAAACACCTATTTAATATTTTTTGGTTTATTATTATAAGCCACCTAGGGAAAGAATTACTCTTGAGCACCTAAACTCAGTATATTAAAAATAGAAAAGACAAAATACAAAGATGAGTGGACAAATAATCTAAGAGAAGAATCTACATAGTTTTTAAAAAATGTCTGAGGAGCCGGGTGTGGTGGCTCATGCCTATAATCCCAGCACTCGGGAGGCAGAGACAGGAGGATTGCTGAGTTTGAGGCTTGCCTGGGCTACATAGTGAGCTCAGGGCCAGCCTGAACTACAAAGTGAGACCCTGTCTCAAAAAGGAAAAAAACAAAAAGTCTGAGGAAAGCCATGAGGAAGGCTGTTGATTCATTTTAGACACTGAAAGAGCCATATCTAATTGTGCTTGTTAAACACAACAGAAATAGTTGTTGATGGAAAAAGAATAAAACCTACTAACTTTTTTTTAATTTAAAAAAGTCACTCTGATGGCCACAATAGTGGCATTGTTATATGAAAAAATTAAAAGATTCATATTACAGTGACATATGTGCACTCATGTTTATAGCAGCTCAGGGTGTGATAGTTAAGTCTTAGAAACAGCCCAAAGGCCTATCAACAAGAGACTGGAAAAAGATGTGTTTTTTAAAAAGAAGTATTACTCTGCCATAAAGAATGATAAATTTGAGTCATTTATACTCCAGTGGGTTTACCTCAAGGACATACTCAGAAGTTAAATAGGACACAGCTGTGTAAATATTGTATATTTCTCTGGTATGAGTGTAAACGAGGTCCAAAATGTATGATAGGTATTGTGAAATAGTAAGAAAATGTTCAAAAGGAAAAGGGAAAAGGGCTGGTAGGAGTAAGTAAAGAAGGGAAAGAAAAAATTTGATGGTAAGAAAAAGGAAACAAAGCTTATGTATATGGGGGTGGGTGCTGTAGTGAGGGCAGGGGAATGGGAAAAAATGAGGATCAAGATGTGTCATATACTCGTACAGATTCTCAATATTGAATGTGATCATCATAATGCATATATAAAATGTACTAATAACAACAATTTAAAAAATTAAAGTCAGGCATGGTGGTTCATGACTATAATCCCAGCACTCAGGAGGCAGAGGCAGGAGGACTGCTGAGTTCAAGGCTTGCCTGGGCTACATAGTGAACTCAGGGCCTGCCTGAATTACAAAGCAAGACCCTGTCTCAAAAAATGAATGAATGAATGAATGCAAGCCACTAGGTGCTCCTGAATAGAAATGGCTAAACTGGCACTTGCACATTTTTTAGTGCTGAAATTCAATTTCTGAGAGAGAAAAACAATGTGGTGGCTAATATTAGTTGTGAACTTCACTGGATCAAAAAAATATCTAGAAATCTGGTGAAGCTTTACTTTGGACTGTTTCCAGAGAGATCAGTGTGCGAGTCTGAGTAACCTGAGTGGGGAAGCTCTACCATCAGGGTGGGCATGAACGCCGAAACTGAATAGGAACCCAGAGCCAACAAAGAAGGGCAACTGTGGTCATCTCCTGGAGATGAGATACACTTCTCTTCCCCCCTGGAAACCAGAAATCCAGCTCTCTGGCCTTAAATTCTCAGTCCTTTAGCCTTAGACTGAGGTTTTCACCATTAGTTTGCCTGGCTGAGATTTGGGATTTGGACTTAGTCATGGTGTCAGCATCCCAGCATTCTCTAGCTTCCAGATGGCCTATTGTAGGACTTCTGAGCCACGCCCCATAATCATATAGGTACATCCCCCTAATAAATGATCTCTCAGATATTTAGACCTGAATCTATTTATATTTGTACTATTGGTTCCCATCTTACTGTCCACACATTAATATATCATATGTTTTGATGTATTTTGAAATAGGTGCAGATAACAGAAGATAACAGAAGATACTGTATTTTGAATGAGAAGAATTGAAGTATATTCTTACTTCTATAAGCCTAGGTGGAATTTTTATAATTAGCTTTAGAAAAAAAATAAAAGAAACAAACAAAACCAAACAACAAGCTTGCCTGGAATTATGCACACAGACAGTCTTTCTCATTCTCTTTCTAGGTTCTGGAAAAAGTGTTATTTATTTCAAAGTTTTGTCATCTGTATCTGCGCTATAGGCATTCTCAGCATTCGTCCAAATGCTTGGTTCTCCAAAGACATAGCTGCCAACTGTAGAGAAATAAACTCTCTTCTATCAATCATTAGGAAAACTTATGTAGGATTGTGGCGAGTCGTGACAGCTGCTCCCCAAAGATGGCGGCTGGCAGTAAGCCAGAGACTGCTTCTTAATACGAACCAGCTGACCGCAGGCCTTATGTGGTATCGCCCGTGCTCGGTGGGAGGGCCCCCATGGATCGCCCGTGCTCGGTGGGAGGGGCCTTGAGAGGAGAATGTATAAGCACCCAGTGGGTGGTGGGTGTGTGTGGTGGTGGTAATGGTGATAATAAAGCTCAAGTTTGCACTTCGTGGTGGCGGCTCTCTCTGCGGGATCAGCGAGGGTCGTGACATAGGATGCCATCAGTGAGTATTTTTTGTTCTTTGCTTTACATTCTAATATCCCCATCCCAACTTTTCTTTCAGCATAGAAATATAGTGCTTTCTATACCTTGGTCATTTATAAAGTGAGTTTATTACTTATCTCACAGCGATTCCATTAAGATTATATGTGAAAAAATAAGACAATGCTTTGTAAACGTGTAACATTTTGCACACCTCTGATGGGATTATCATCAGTAACCACAGTGCATCTAAAGAAAACCCAGCTGAGGCAATGGTTCGCATAGCTGCACGGCTTTTAAAGTCAGCCAGAAAGGGTTTAAAGGTTAAAGGTTTGGAGTATTGGCAGTCGCCTTCACTCGGCCCATCAGCCAGTCATCTTGTCAAGGATCTAGAAGAACCTCAGAGTGTATCACGTGGACTTGTTTTCAATAGTGAAGTGTTTGTTTTGGAATTTGTCCCAGCTTTAATACAATGCTTCCATTAGCTGGCCACAGCACCTGTAATTATCCATCTTATCTGACCAGCGCCAAGAGGTCCTACTGCCTCAGGCCATTTTCCTTGGTGGTGCTGACAGGAGAAGAGCATGGCCTTCACCTGGGCCATAAAGAGGTATGGAGAGAGTGTATTTCTTCAAAGGAACAGCTAGTGATGAATGTTCAATAAAAATTTCTGAAAGAAAACATTACCACATACATCAAATGATGTAAAATTTCCTATCTATGGGGAAAATTCTGCTCCATGGATATCTCAGGTTTGCAAGCATAAAGTGGTATCTTTCTCATTTTTGTGCTTGAACAAGCAAATTAAGAAGTGAGGACCAAGGGCAAGGGCAAGTGGAGTAGCAAGGAAAGGTAAACCATGCGGAGAGGCGAACTTATCACTAATTGCTGTTACTGAGAACCTGCCAGATCTCTGACACTTTATTTTATGCTTAAATGGAGTTGAAGAGAAAGATTTGAAATCACCCTGTCCTCAAAAAGCATCCATTCCACTGAAAGTTACGTAGAGAAAACACTCAGGAGGTAAAAAAATTTATAATTTTCAAACAGACAAGTTTGGACATTGTGAAAAGAGAAAAAGAAGTGTGGTACACAATTTGACCATGAGTTGTATTTGACACATGCATTGAGGATCTTTACAATGTACACAAGACCACAGGAAGGAAAAACCTCTAAAAGGATATAAGTGATTACTTCCAACACCAGAACAGGCTTTTTTCACTTACGAAAAGAAGAATGAGAACAGACTGGCTGTACCTATATGAGGGAGGGTCTCGTGGCCCAGGAACTCCTCCAGAGTAGTGCTGGGAGATACATCTCTTGAACATAAGATGGTTACATGAAACTGTCATCCTCAGGTGCCAGTGACACCACATACAGACAAGTCGCTAGGTTGGTTCTCTGGAGATGTTGCAAAATTCTAATCATATGCACTCTTTGTCTTTCTGTATAACACATGCACTGGGAGGAAAAAAACTGGTCCAGAAGGGTCAACAATTTGCATGTCCTATTGAGATTTTTGATTATAATTACAATAAATTACAGTATGTGTTAACATGTGCATATAATGCACAAATATACATGCATTCATTGTGTATTTATTAAAAACACTGCTCAACATGAATTTATAGCAATGCAGATGTCTTGATATTTGGGTGAAAGTTTATAGGTTGATGCAATTTTATATTATATATGTAGATTGTATATAATTATATATCTATATCTAATAATATCTATCTGAAATATCTCTATCTATCTATCTATCTATCTATCTATCTATCTATCTATCTATCTAGATATCTGGCAATATCTATCTGAAATATATATATAATTTCCAGAAAGGCCCTTACTATGCTACTTGATGACACTGTTTATTTCTCCCTTTTAGTTCAGAAGTTTTGCCAAATGCTTTTGGCTCCTCACTTATCATACCTGACTGCCCAGGGGGTGGGGCACCTGAGGATCCTCTTGGTAGACAGAGAAACACAGTCAGAACAGCAGCTCTATTCCCAGCACACGGTTCAATGGCGATGGGCTTGGGTGCCCCCTGAAAAGGAAAATCCATCATAAGTTTGTATAGTTGACATGACAGTGCTGTTTACTTCCTGTTTTCACTATTCTTCATTCCATAAACTGTACATTCCTATTTGCTGAGGACACAACTGTTGTCATTTTGACACTAACTCCAGGCATAGTCATGATGTGGAGTAGTCTTCATTTGAGTAAATGAAAGCATTTCATTATATCTGATGGGCAACTAGTGAGCCATGAAGTTAAGCAACTTTTGCTGCTCCATGGAAATTATTTCCTCTCATTAATGATGTGGTATGCACTCCTTCTTACCTAATTAAATGACCATAATTCCAAATATTCTGCTGAAATGTCTTCTTTTTCTTTTTTAATTTACTTTTTACTATCTATATTTAAAGTGTAGAACATAATACATATAGTAAAAATCATTACTACAGTTAAGCAAATTAACATTCATGTTTTGTGGTAAGACACTTATACTCAGTAAAATTTCAGCACACAGTGCAATATTGTCAACTTTATCTTTGTTTTAATTGAATTCTTTATTGGTACATTTTATATACAGCTCACCATCACACTCAACATTGGGGAATTTGTACCAGTATATGACACAAGTTCATTCTCATTTTTAACCATATCCCTACCCACCCACAATGCCCCACACCTTATTTACATGCTATTTTTTTCTTTCCACATCATATTTATTCTTTCCCTTCATTATGATCCCCTACCACATTCCTTTTGAATATTTCCTATTTTATAAAATATATCATACATTCTAGAATTCACATCTGCAGATTCTCATACCAGAGAAAAGACACAGAATTTACATATGTGTGATCTATTTATTTCACTTATTAGTGTGTCCTCAAGGTGTATCCATTTGCATATAAATGAATGAAACTTGTCATTCTTTATGGCAGAATAATTCTCCATTTTTATAGAAAAACCACATCTTCTTATCTAGTCTCCAGTTGATAGGCATCTGGGTTGTTTCCTCAACTGAGCTGCTATTAACATGGGTGTACTTATGTCTTTACAGTATGATTATTTTTAATTCCTTTGAGTATTTCCTAGCAGGGTCAAATGCAATCTCTAATCCTCATTTTCTGAGGGATCTCCACATTGATCTCCACAGTGGTTGCACATGTCTATAATCCCACGAGCAGTGGAGAAATGTTCCTTTATCCCCGCAGCCTCACCATCATTTATTGCTGGTTGATTCTGCAATAGCAGCCATTCTTTGTGGAGTGAGATGAAATCTCAGTGTTGTTTTCATCTGTGTCTCTTGAATGACTAGTGATGTTGAACATTTCTTCATATACTTCTTGGCTGCTTTGACTTCTGCCTCTGAGAAGTGCCTGTTCATTTCAGATGCCCATTTTTGAATTGGGTCTTTAAACTTGGGGAGCCTGATCTGTTTGAGTTCTTTATATATATTGTAGATAATAGCCCTTTGTCTGACAAACAGCTACTAAAAATTTTTTCCCATGTTGCTGGTTGTCTTTTAGCTATGCCAGTAGTTTCTTTTGCTGTGCAACAAATGAGATCCACTCGTTGATTCTTCCTGCTAGTTCTCATGCTATAGAGGTTTTGTTCATGATGTCTCTGCCTAAGCAATGTCTCCAAGAGTTTTACCTAAACTGGTTTGTAGCAGGTTTATTGTTTCTGTTTTAATGTTTAAATCTCGAATTCATTGTGATTTTACAGGGTAAAAGAGATAGGTCTAGCTTTAATTTTTGGTAGGTTAAAGCCTAGTTTTCCCAACACCATTTGTTAAACAGGCTGTCTTTCCTCCATTGAAGACGTTTGGCTCCTTTGTCAAAGATAAGGTGGCTTAGTGTATCTGGAGTTGTTTCTGGATCTTCTAATCTATCCCACTGGTCCTCGGGTCTGTTACTTTGCCAGTACTATGCAGTTTTTATCACAGTGGCTTTAGAGTACAATTTTAAGTTGGGGATTGTAATACCCCCTGCCATGTCCTGGTTTGTTAGAATTGCTTTTGCTATTCTAGGTCTCTTGTGGTTCCAGATGAATTTTTGGATGATTTTCTCTAGCTCTGTGAAGTATGGTGTTGGGATTTCCATGGGAACTGCATTGACTCTGTATAGTAGTTGTGGGAATATAGCCATTTTGATGATGTTGGTTCTCCCTACCCAGGAACAAGGGAACTTTATCTTTTTCTAGTTAGCTCTCCAGCCTTACTCATCCTATAAAACTGCAAGTTTGTATGCTTTGATTGACTTCTTCCTATCCTCGTTTTCTCCTCCCTTGGTGACCAGAATTCTACTTTCTGCTTCTATATAAACATATGTAAACATATAAAAAACTCATAGATAACTAAATTAACATTGGCATATTTTAGTAACTCCTTAGTGAAATACATATTTAACAATAACTGACAATGCATTTGTATAAATAATATAACAAATACACAAAGTAACAATATGCAATAATAGTAACACTCACATTTATTAAATAATTACAATGGATTAGGCTTGCAAAATGCCTTTTATATATTAATATTCTTAAATTACACCAATGGGGCAAGATGAGGATCTTGTGGAAGAGGTTATAAAAACTTGTTTAATTCATATAGCAAAAGAACTAGCAGGCCTGGCATTTAAGGGAGGCTGGCTCCTGAGTCAGCACCCTTCTGTAAACAATGCAGCTTGACATGTGTGCTTGTATAGAGATTCACTTCACACATGTGCCTATCAATACATGCATAAGTGTACATTTGTGGACACACACACCACCCTGCTTGCATGTAAACATATACACAGAATTTGAGTTTAAAAACAACATGACCTTTGAAACTGTGAGGGTAGCATTTTGACCTAGGAATGGTGGTTTTGGCTACAACTTTAAAAGAATTATAGATGGGAAATAATAGACAAATGAAAGAAGCACCTCTACATAAAGCTAGCACTTAATAAAAGAAAAAATGCTACACCTTTAATTATTAGAGCAAATTTACTTGTTCAGGTTTCTTTAACCCCTAATGATATTCAAACTTTTCAAAAGAAATATAGATGTATGTAGTCATTCACCTAGAATATTCTAGAATACAGCAGTTGCCAGAAAGTTTAATGAGGCATTAAAAATAAAATATGTCTCCTTTCATGTAAAACTTAGACTGAAATTTCTGGTGACAATAGTTTTATGTGGTTGTAAAGGATTTCTCCTTTATAGCAACATAAATCTCATGTTTTAAAATTATCCTCATATAGATACATTTTGGGAATTTTCAATATAAAGGTGAAAGTGGTCATGGTGGGAGAAGCAAAGGGCATTAAAATGTTTCAAGAAAATACTGTAGACCATGTTGCATCACCACTTGTAGCAAGTTACCTGATCTGTGTTTTTATGCTTTAAACCTTACTCTTAATTTAATATATTTATTTTTGAAAATAACATAAGTCAAAATTGGCATAAGTACATAGATATTCTCCAATGATGTAAACATTTAGAGAATAGGCTTGTCATATTTCAAGGCTAAAAGCAATGAACTATGAATGTTTCCAATCATCTTTTTAGGCTAAATTATACTTTATTTTGATTTAATAAATGCAGAATACATGAAAAAGTCAATTTTTAAAAATATACTGAGGATGCAAAATGAATTCAAGTTTAGGTGACAGTAATATACTAGAAATACCAAAATACTTTTCACTCATTTTTTTTTCTTTTTGAGACAGGGTCTCGTTTTGTAGTTCAGGCTGGCCCTGAGCTCACTATGGTGCCCAGGCAAGCCGCCACAAACTCAGCAATCCTCCTGTCTCAGCCTCCCGAGTGCTGGGATTACAGGCGTGAGCTACCACGTCCGGCATTGCTTTTCACTCATTTAAGAAACAGATGATCCTATCTACTAGCAGGCAGAGGTTTCTTTGTGGCTCTTTTCAGCTTTCAACGTAATAATTGACACTAGTATATCCGAAATTATGTTGTAAAAAGTTAATTACAAAAATTACAAGTGAGATATGTTAAAAAACAGTGTTTCTTATGTTAGAGGATTCAGAAAAACAATGAAAGATTTGGAAATACATTAGTTGACCATGTTGCTAGGCTACTATTTTACAGTTTTTAACAACAGAAAAGGTTTTAAAAATAAAAGTGTTTAAATATCAAAATATTAATGGGGAGAAAAATTAGTAAAATACAACTGTAAATTTCTCATGAGATATGGTTTAATTATGTAACACTTTAGAGTCCAGAATCACAGCAACACACAGGGACAGTGCGGTGGAATGTCTGGATCTGGGAAAGGTACTGTGCGTACATGAATGCAAACTGTAAAAAATCTTCCTTAGACCAATTCTCCCACTTTTACCTTATTGCTACTGTTCAGAAAGCATTCAAAAGACTCTTTATATGATAAACCATGTAAAGGGAGAGTCTAATTCTATTGTAAAATCAATTTGGCTTAAAACTTGGTCTATTTTTAGCTATATAAGAATTTTCATAAAAGGATATTAACAAAAATATGAATTATTTATTATGTTCAAAATATTAGTTACCAGCACAGCTTTTTGACACTTCTGAAAGGAATTCATATAATTTTTAAAAATTACTTTCTAAGAAGTGGAGAATATAATTTTCTACACAAGATTTAAATAAAAAAGGATGGCTGGTAGCACTTGAATTTTACAACACAAAATAGCAAAATCCTACAAATGATAATATTTCCAATACCTTGAGGTTTGTCAGTTGTTTTGTGATAAATACATAACCATGAATCAAAATCATTTCACGGTAACATAACATGTTCACTGAACTGCAATTTATCATACATTTTCCATGGTTGCTTTTGAAAGAGATAAAGCATGGGTTTGTTTGCCCCCAGCTCTCTACAACTGTAAGTTACTTCTAGGCATTTTCGTATTTGTTGTACTGCAAAAGCTGGTGTTCAACTGTGCCAGAAAACATCATTGACAGTTATGTAATTAGCAGTCCTTGTTTATTAAGCATGCAACACATTCACAAAAGACTTGTATGGCTCATTTTAGTGAGTTCAAAGTTATTGTACTCTTCAAGTTGTTTGAGAGGCAAAAAATTTTAGGTTAAAATCTTTCCATTTGTTAAACTATTAAAGACAAACAGGTTACTGGAGAAGCTTCTGGAATCATAAGGATTTTCAAGATAATAGTTCTTAAAACTTATAAGAATGTAGGGCCGGAGGGTTAGCTCAGTGGTTCCGGTGTCTGCCTCGCAAGCACAAGGTCCTGAGTTTGATCCCCGGTGACCACATATAATGCTGGGCGTGGAGACTCACGCCCACCAACAATCAACACCGCATACCACAATGCCGGACGTGGTGGCTCACGCCTGTCATCCCAGCACTCGGAAGGCAGAGACAAGAGGATTGCTGAGTTCGCGGCGGCTTGCCTGGGCACCATAGTGAGCTCAGGGCCAGCCTGAACTACAAAGCAAGACCCTGTCTCAAAAAGCAAAAAAAAAAAAAAAAAAACCTTATAAGAATGTATTCTGAAAGTGAGGTTGCCATTAAACTCAAGGCATGTTTCAGGAAATTGCTGGGACATGCATCACTGCAGGTGCAGAAAACACAAATGGGCAAAGCTGGTTCCATGTTTCTTCTTCATGGATCTCTCCAAGGGCAAGAAAGTTATGTGCTTCTAGAAGTCACATGAAGGTTTGTTATAGGAAATCTTGCACCCAGCAGCTGAGGATTTTATAGCACTATCTGATGTCCTCTGGTTAGCCATTATAGTTAAGCAAGGATTAATTTTTTTCATTATTCAGTAAACTTTATTGGTACAGCTCACAATCACACAAAACACTGGGGAATTTGTACCAATATGGACACAGGTCAATTCTCATTAAATATTTTTTTTTAGAAAAACATGGTATATGTCCTTTCTCAAAAGTTTTCTGAACTTTTGATAGTTATAAATAGGGCTTGCAAATTTTTTTGGAGCTTAGTTTCCCTGTCTTCTACTGATAATGTCTTGTAGATTCGTTATCTTTGAAGGCAGGCATTTTGTTAGCTGTTTCTTTGTTTTATCTATAGCCTCTCCTAGAGTCCACTGCACAAGGTAAGTGACAGGGTGAATGAGTAAATAAGTAACTTTGTCACAGGTGTTATTCAATGAGATAACTGTAAGACATAAGATTTTCTATCAAAATTATGAATATTTGAAGGAATAATAGAACACTGGAAAATAATGACAGTTAACATGTTGGCTCCAAAATGCCACACTAAGCCTTGTGCATGCAATACCACGTGCAATTACACAGCAGTTATATAAGGACTTTTTTCCATTATATATACATTTAAAAATTTAAATGAGGTCCAGAATGCATGATGGGTATTGCAAAATAGGAAGAAAATGATCAAAGGGAAAAGGGAAAGGGGTTAGGAGAAAATAAAGAAGGGAACAAAAAAATTTGATGGTAAATAAAAAAAGTGGAAACAAAGATTACGTGTATAGAGGATGAGGGTAATAAAGAAGGCAAGGAAATAAAAAAGATGAGAATCAAGATATATCATGTATAGGTATACATTTTCAATGTTGAATGTGATCATAATGTATATGTAAAATGTACGAATAAACTCAATAAATGGTAAACAATTATCCTCAGAGCAAAAAAATATTGAAACTCAGAGAAGTCAAATTATATTCTCAAATAACACAAAAATTGGAGCTCAGATCTGATTCTAGATACCTAATTATACAGTACCACTAAAAATATAATTTAGGAACCCAAGTAGTCTCTTATTCTCTTAAATTGCTTATTAACAGAAGAAAGCAACTTAGAATTCCAGGTATAAAAATTATATGCATAAACTTGTCCCATTTCTGACCTCTGCTTCAAACACCAGGACCAGAGAGTCTAAGGGCCAGGTTTATCATGATCTAGCTGTGTGATTCTGGAATATTATGAAACTTATTTTTCCAAAAGGAGGAAAAACAGGTAGTTTGAATGATGTTTAGGGTATTTTCCTTCTTAACATTCTGTATAGTTCAGATATCTCCCAGAATACAAATATTACATTACAAACTCTAGTTACAGTGAAATTGTTTTAGTTATAGTGCAATTTAAAATTTCTAATACTTTGTAAGTTTTTCCCTTGATCAGATCCATTTAAATAATACATCAAATGTTTAAAGAACATTTTAATACATGTAATGAATATATCATATAAGACTAAATGGCCACTGTCGCATGCCAAAAAAGCAATTAGAAAACTGATTCAAGGAATTAAGGATTAATGTGGATATGTCATACCTGTCAGTGGTAATAAGTGTTTTGACAAGAACAGAACAGAGTCTGACAGTAAGCCCAAATGCTAACCTGATATATGATGGAATAGTACAAATGCAAACAACTGCACATTAATCACTCTTACATTTCTCTTCTGAAACACATTTAAGGCTATTATTACTAGACCCAGCTACAAATAAAAAAAAAACAAACCTTTTTAACATTTGCATGACTTGGTATTTTCAGTGTAATGAGTGTTTACATTGACACGAAATTTAGTTAAACTAAAATTTAAATTAACTGAATTAATTTACTCAGCATCAGATTAAGTCACTCTTGTGGTTTAGATCAGTCAAGAGTGTTAATTCCACATGATCAACAAATATAAAGATTCCAGATTTCAAGCAACAAATTCTCTTGATTCCGTTGTTTAGACTTAGGAAAAGGTACAAGTGAAAGTCTTATTCTTATTTACTTTTTGTTTCACATGAATGATAAAAGGGAAACTACATTAGCTGGTTTTACTCAATAGAATTCATATTAATAAAAGAAATTAAGCTAATGGACACTCTCAAAAACAGGGTTAAACTACATTAGAAGCCAATTCAAAGAGAATAAAGCAATACATGTGGGAATGGGAAAAGCAATAAAACATAATATTCACAGAATTAGTAGTCTCTCCTGAGGTCCTGAAGGTATTGTAATTGTAAACTATTTTCGTATCATACTACATATTTTTCCACTGCTGAAATGCCTCTTCAGTCTGTTCTTACTACACAGATGGATACGCCCAAAACACACACATACTGAAGGTCTGTAGTGTTGTGTGGTATTTGCTTTAACTAACTCTTGCTGTTATTTTAACTGTTTGATGGTGACTTGGGAAATTAAAAAGTTGGGTTGTGATAAGGAGCAGCAGTTTTACTACCATTTTCCTAAAGTACTGAAGTCCAAGAAAGTAAAATGAGGCATTGCAACCTTTACTTGAAATTTCATATAAGCATGAATTTGTCAATAAATATAAATACTAAGAGGAGGTAACTGCATAGGTTACTTTTTAATAGTACTTTTATCTTTTGATAGAATTTTTAAAAATTGGAATGGATTCTGTATGAAGTGATTGCCATAATTAAGTTTTGTACATTTCTTCATAGTTCTGTGAAAAAGTAACTTAGCCCCTGTGCTTTGTGTGTGAATTTCAAAACTGAGTCTCTTTCCTGTTCTTGAAAATATTGCTAAGTGTGAGAGAAAGATGTGCCTGCCAAATCAGCCAGCTTCCCATCGTATTTATGCTCAACTTGTGCTTCTGTTCGGGCCATTCTACCTATATCTAGATCACCTGCCATTCTCTGAAGAAAGTGTCCCAGGTTATCCTAGGACAGTCTTGCACCTTGGTGCTGTCCTCTATGTCAGCAATTTTAGAAGTACATTATTTTCCCTTTTGTAACAAGTAAGAACACATATAACATAGTGGTTAAGAGGACACTTCTTAACTGGGTTCAAGGCTGACCTCTTATTAAGTTGTCATCACTTAACTCCTCTGTGCATCAAGTATATTAACTGTAAAATGGACCCCAAATTCCTTACTCATATCATTATGAGAAATAAAAGGGTTTACCGGCACAAACAGGCACATGTACACACACTCAGACACTATAAGTGTATAGTAGGTATTTAGTAAAAGTCTTTTGGGAGCAATTCTATTTGGGAAAATTAATTGAACAATTGGTACTATGACCAGGTGAAGCTTTCCTACCCGAAGGCCAGCTATCACATATGCAGACCTGAGGACTTGACTCTTGCTTTATCTTCACCTCTGGAAACAATAAAGACTCCAATGGTCCCAGGTGCTGGGAGGCTCCAGGGTAGAACTACTCTGGGACCTTCACCTATGTAATTCCTTATTGTTCAGATGTACCAAACATGCTGCCCTCTGAGAGACCTGTTATATTTGTTACTCCTGTTATACCAGCTGTCTGAGTGACCTGTTACATCTATTACTTCTGATGTACAAAACATGCTGCCCTCTGAAACACCTGTAACATTGCTGGCTCTGGAGGTATTGAATAAAAAGTGTAGGAAGCTTGGGTTTGCTATCTTTGCTGCCCAGAGTAGCATGGATCAGGCCCAAGCTCAGCTTCTTCTCTTGGTCTCATTTTTGCATAGTTATAAATTATTTCACCTTGTGCTGTTGGACTCACAGGAGACTAGAACTTAACTGCAAAGATTCTAGTTATGTTCCCTTCCCTTTCCATACAAAACTCACCTATTATTATTACATCACTCCACCCATTTCTCTTTGCTTTAGAGTTGTTCTCTGTTCCATGTGAAGAAGCTAAACTCAAAAGTAAGCTGTTTGAGGATACAACCATATTTTAAAATGTTCTCTTAGTGGATTTAAATGAAGAAATTCATCTTCAAGGAGAGAAGCTTGTTAATGGCTTACAGAGCAGAAGAAAGCTGATTCTATTGCCAACCTTCAATAATTCAACCACTGAATCTGCCCACAGTTCCCACTTTTACCCCTGTCTGATCTGTGAGCTCTACATGCTTCAGTGAATAGACTTTTCCTGGAACCTGACATCAAAGTGTTTAATATATATTTCATGAATAAGTAGGTATTTGTCTCCTTTACATTGTGCATAGGGTACACCTTTAAATTTTGTGGTCAAAAGTTATGAATAGAACCTTAATCTGGAGCAGATACCTGTAAACTAGTAGGAAATTTATAAAATTAAGATTGTGATATTAATCTCTAGGCTAGTCCATTGCAACAACTATTGTGTCCTAAAGTGAAATGTCACCTTAGGAACACAGCTAGGAGAGAAGTTCTGTTAAGAAGTTAAATGCACTAACTACCAGAATAGACAACTACCTAAGGCACGGTTCCCACTCTTCTGGAGCATCCTTCAAGCTGAGGAGTGCAGAAGAGGGCATTAAGTCCTGGGACAGCAGTGGAGGGAGCAAGAGGAGCTATAAGTGGTGCTGGAGAAGGACTTTATTCTCAGAGAATGACCAGGTGCTCACCAGGAGAGTGAGGCAGGTTGAGATTTCTTGCAGAAGGAAGAGCCTGATCAAGGAGTGTAAAGGCAGATGACTTGTTTGGAGAATGTTTAGAAGCTCACCAGAGATAGAGAGCAGGAAATGTTCTGCAAAAAGGAGTAAGAGGCCAGAGAGAAAGATTAAGGCCCCCGAGATATTCAGGTCCTTCATCAGCTCCCTTTCATTCTTTGCAGACACGACTAAGATCACCATTCTCTGTGTCAAATGTCCTGCTGAGATCCTGGGACGAACGTGTTAAGGGGTGCACACAGTGGATCTCTGTGAATCTTCAAGGATATGGTACAGATTATCCCAAGCTGTCACTACAAACCTGGCTCTGTTAGGAACACACAGTGCTCTTATATTAGATTATTGGTCAAATCTGCGAGACTGAGTACACATTGAATTAAAACATTTGTTCCTGAAACTTCAATCATAAAAGTAAATCAAGAAGCACTATGAAACTGTCAGCAGAAATAATAAAAGTGCAGATTTGGCAATATTCTTAACGAGGAATCAAATGTTAATAGATGCCCAGCATAATAAATGACTTTCTATTATAATTATTACACCAATCACAGTCTTGTAAGAAACCCAAGCATTGACAAAACTCTGAATTGAAGATTTCATTTGACTTCCTACAGGAATGCATGTAACTACGCACAATAGCCCTGACCTGCATCTCTCAGAGAAGAAGCCATTGCAGATGGCACCATTTTCCCAGAACAATGAACACCAGCCCTCCAAATAGGGTTCTGGTGTTTTTAAAATATTAGTGTGTAATTACTTAAAATGAATATCCCATTCTTTGCTTCTCAGGTAGACTGTATTTAATGTAATAGTTTTGATATTCCATAATCACCATTATAAATGTCAGTTTTTATAGTATGCTAAAGATACATAAAACTGCTAATATCATAGGAATAAACATGCATGCAGCTATGTACCTGGGGGGTTCTTTTCTACCCTTTGCACAGCCCTAAAAGCTAGCAGTTCCATCTTGCTTACTACTCATTTGTTTCTTGATATAAAGCAACCTGGATTGTGCAGCTGCCACTGGGCACCTTAACTGCTTTTCCACAAGCTACATGAATGCTGTGAAGATTGAAAGGCTCTTCCTAGGGGATTTTCTTGTTTTCTGTAATATTTTCTTTCTTGTTGCTGTGGGTGTGTTGTCAGCCCTTAGTATCATTCAAAGTGCTGCCTAATTTCAGTACTCCTCTATTAGTAGGCCCCAGATATCATTTGGACAGTTTGTAACCATCTTCCTATGTTCCCTGAAGCCTGTGGGCAGATTAGCCTTTCTAATTTCAAGATTTTTTTTTTTTCTTGAGACAGGGTCTTGCTTTGTAGTTCAGGCTGGCTCTGAGCTCACTATGTAGACTAGGCAAGCCTCGAACTCAGCAATTCTCCTGTCTCTGCCTCCCGAGTGCTGGGATTACAGGCATGAGCCACCACGCCCGGCTCTAATTTCAAAATTTTGACAAAATAGTTTGGAAGTAATCTTACTGCAAAAGAAACACTTTATCGGATCCAAATGACTTCATTGCAAGTGAAGCAGACTTGGGTTCAAATCTTCAGATAACCTGGATTTATTATTTAACCTTTCTGTATCTCAGCACACCATATGAAAAATAATGATTACAATACTAATCTTGCAATGTTATACTAAAGATTGTAAAGGAAAATGTGTGAAGAAAATACTTAGTGCCTGGCAAGAAGAAGATCTTTAAATTTTACATTAAGTCAAATTATTTTCAAATGTGATTTCATTCTTTCACACTGTATTCTAGTGTCTGTGCACTAAAATTGGAACCAAGTTCCACATTCATACATTAGCCTTTTGTAAAGAAGATGACTACCGATCAAGGCAAATGTTAGAATATTGAGAAGTAAAAGTTATTTAAAAAGGTACACATTCTACTGAAACCATTCTGCTTGCACAGGAAAGAGAAAAATATTTTCTGGATAGATAAGCTTTAACTGGCTTTCAAGTTTGTGCTTGTGTTCTTCTGTGTGACCTAGGAAGTCTCTTCACCTGTGAGTACTCCCACCCACTGGTTGCTAAATTAAATGGTCCTTCATTTTCTAATCAAGTGGGCTAGGAAGGGAAAATTAGAAGAAAGATGATAGAAGGCAGAGGATGCTTTTATGCTTTTATGGCTGTGGAGGAGGAGTCCAGTTCCTTCGCTGGGATTCACATGACAGGACTCGTGCCTCCCATCTATAACCTGGAATGTGTAGAGTTCTCCAATGGTGAAATATATTTGCGTAGCATTCTTTTGGTATTTTTGCTCAAATGATTTGTGCAAACTCAACTACTTCATCAGAGGCTGCTTTAGAAAGTGAAGTATGGGAGAGTGACTAAAATATCTCTCCAAATCTGCTTTTCCCAAAGCTCCTTTTTCAGTCTGACTAAAAATTAATGGTCAGAGTCTGTGTAATGATCCTTCCCCTGGTTTTACTAATGCTGCTTTACCAAATCCCTCTTGGTGCTAGTAATTTTCTAATTGATTAAGCCTGGAGGAGCCTTCTGTCACTGGGTGTGGCCCACTGCACACATCTGGCTCACTGGTTTTCTTTAAAAAGGATGGTGGACAGTGCCAGGCGTGGTGGCTCATGCCTGTAATCCCAGCACTCGGGAGGCAGAGACAGGAGGATTGCTGAGTTCAAGGCTTGCCTGGGCTACATAGTGAGCTCAGGGCCAGCCTGAACTACAAAGCGAGACCCTGTCTCAAAAAAAAAAAAAAAAAAAAAAAAGGATGGTGGGACATTAAAATGTCCACAGTATAAATGATATAAACTGGGAAGAAAATTTTGTTTCTCCCCTTGGCTTTGTAGTGGGTTAAATAGTTTCCCTAAGATTTCACATCTTTGCACAAATTCAAAATGTGACCTTGTTTGGAGATAGCTTTGCAGATATACTTTATTAAGATTAGTTAAGAGGTAATACACAGTGGAGGAGAGTGAGTCCAGTGTCTCTTTTCAAGGAGAGGCCACCTAGAAAAGATGCACAGAGGAGAACATTCATAAGGACACTATGACAGAGGCAAGGATTAGAGAGAGGTGCCCACAAGGCAAGAATAAAGGTTTGCCAGAAACCACCAGAAGCCAGATGAGAGGCAAGGGAGAAATTTTTCTTCAGCTGCTCAGGAGGAATCCACTCTGCCAGCACTTCCATTTCAGACTTCTCCCCTCCAGAACTATTGTTTCAAACCACCAAGTGTGTGGTAATTTGTTGTGGCAGTCCCCGAGAACTAAGTTTCCCTGGTCACAAACCAAACTCCAAGAGCATGGCTAGAGAATACA